>CAJQZN010040996.1:0-32926 GCA_907164685.1 Colias eurytheme | reverse complement strand
TTCTACTCTTACATTGTAAATACATCCCTTGATCGATAAATACAATATACAGCACAGGGAAATTTTTTTGATCTAATGAAACACAGTGTAGCGTGATAATATATAGCCTTCCTCGATGAATGGGCTATCTAACACCGAAATATTTTTTCAAATCGGACCAGTAGTTCGTGAGATTAGCGCGTTCAAACAAATAAACAAACATACTCTTCAGCTTTATAATATTAGTATAGATTCAATAACAATATTGTTAGGGACTTTCCTTTATTTCAAGACGATATTCCGCAGAGTTTGAGTTTGAGAAATTTCTACATTTTCCACGCGACAAAATATTACCAACAAAAAGTGAACACGCTGTATAGTGTCCGAAAGTCTCCAAAGAGTGCTAAATCGGTTCTCCAATGTGTGAGTGAGTGGAGGCTGCAAATATTATAAGTATGGATTTTATCGACCTCTCCCTCTAACGCCTCCCTCTCACTTGTGCGAGGAAAAAATATCCTCAAGGGGAGTCTAAAATTATGACTTGGAGGGTATATTTGTTTTATGTAATCGCAATCGGATAGTAATTTAGAGATATAGTATGTTCTGATCTATGATTCATTATCAAGATACAGGATAAATATATCATGGAAAATATTATTTGAATAACAATAGGCCTGAAACTTAGTCTGAAATTAAAATAAATTGTATAGAATTTGCAGTTCTACTTGGATACTATTTGACATTCGTGTATGTTTGTTACTAGGGATTTTTTTCCTTTTTTATCTCGACATTAGATAAATACTTTAACATGTAAAACCGACGTACAAGACTAGTAGGCATTAAGGTTTAAATAAATCAATGTGAAACAAAGTAGGTTCACACAATTTACCCGTAAAACATAAGGAACACGCTTTTCTGTCTTCTCATTAGACTAATAATCTAATACTGAAAATATATGAAAATATTGTCTAAATAAATCAATAATCTATAAATAAAAATGCTCATACAAAAAGTCCTCCAAACTGTCAATTATCAATATTTACTGAGAGCTTTGTTAGAGCTTTTGTTATACACCCCTTTCGTTTAACCGATTGCCATCTCATGTAACTGTCATTTATAATTATTATAACAGATTTTTACATAAGATGCATGTACTGTGCAACTCATAGTAATTGTATGGTTTAATATTTACAAGGACTAAATACCTACAGTTTAAAGTTATTTTCCAATCAATTACCTAGTACCTTGTTTTTAATCTAACTCTATGTGATCAAAAGGGATTAAAATATGCATATTATTTCAATATCCTACGAAAAATATGTTTTTCACGTCAGTAATTTTTCCATCGATATTAAAAGATTAACGCGTGAAAATCTTCGTAGGTGGTATCTATTAATAATAATTCATTTTGCATATTATGTATATAAATTCAAAGTATGTTTCTATACTGTACCAACTGTACACAAACTTTCTGCTCTCACTACACAATATAAAATTATTATCACATAAAAATATACCGTAGCACTTTTATGCCAAAATTAATCAATAACTTATATACCGCCAACCCTCACCGTGCAAAAAAAGTGTTAGAGAGAATTTATTAAATTGTCAGAAGGGAAAGGGTTGGTCCCCTTTGATACCTCCATGTTTTATTCAGGCTTGGGGTGAGAATCACAGAGATGCAGTGCCGTATTTTACATATGTTATTATCACAGATTGAGTATATAATAGTCGCTCTATAATAGAGCTATGTAATGGTATACCTATATAACTTTTATTTAAATATAACTAAAATGAGATCTGTATCGATTGGATTGTATAAGTAGATGAAATAATATCCATACTAATATTATAAATGCGAAAGTAACTATGTCTGTCTGTCTGTTACTCAATCACGCCTAAACTACTGAACCAATTTGCATGAAATTTGGTATGGAGATATTTTGATACCCGAGAAAGGACATAGGCTACCTTTTATTGCGAAATATGTACCACGGGCGAAGCCGGGGCGGACCTCTAGTAGGTATATAAATAAAAAAAATTATCTACATCTGTCAGACACATTATTCAGCATGAGTTTATCTCGATAAGTTAAAGTAAGTATTGGTTTTTAATAATTTTACTTGATAAATTTCTAATGAATATTTATATTCATTTATTTCAGGCCACATAGCCCATATACTATTAGTAGATAAAAGTAAAAACTTATTCTAAAGTTAGTATCTACTATAATTACCTAAATACATTTATTAATAATGAATCCTTTCGTAGGTACCTAAATCTATATAAATCCAGCTACCTAGTAAGTAGTAACTGACTAAAAAATGAATCCTACCAAGAATGTTGCAATCACACTAGTCACTTGATGTTCCTTACTTTTACACATTACATGTGCAGGTGTGAACCTGTCCATCGATCAATTATGGCATTTACTACCCTGTACAATACACGACGAACATTCCTAATCGCCTTTAAAAAGTACAAAAGATTATAAAAAAATCGCTTCGCCGAATCGGACAAATGCGCTCGATACTTTTTAGAATAAGGTTCATTATCCCTTAATACTGGCCGACTAAAAAACATTTGCCGAATAAAAAAGCTCATCTATCTTGAGTCCTTGGCAGTAATTGACTCACGCTGCCTTGCGTGCTCTATGATATGGCAAAAGAATTAATAAACGTTTTAAGGTTGACAAAAAAGCGGATTATTGTGTAGCGTTTTGTGTCTTTTGTTGTAACAAAGAGAAGTTGAAAAATATTTCTTATGGTATTGATTATGATAACATAGTTTCTAAATACGCAAGTAGCGTTTAGCTACTATTATGTATTCTGTGACGCAAGGCTAATTTTGGCAGAAACAGCGGGGCATATCTCACAGCACTTACAACATGCGTACAATCCATCCAAACCATTTCCCACTGAAAATGTCAGAAAGCGCAATAATTAATGTAACGGTCCCATAACCCCGCCTCGATAAATCGAAACGCATCAAGGGGTATTTTTGAGCCATTTTTAATTTATCTGCCCCCGGCCATTATTTTTGAGCGAGGGGTCAAACGAACAATGCATCGGTCACTTTATGTCCTGAGTGCATTTTATTGGCGATCTAAAATTTGAACAGCTTCATGTGTCCGCATTTCCTGCCATATATCATGTCACTTTTTACGCCAAATTCTTGCGAAATCTACAATAGGCTTGGCAGAAGCTGCACTTCACTTTTGTAAAAAGAACCATTAAAAAGTTTCAATTTGATTTTCAGAATATTGTGGTTTATTGTTATGGGCCGTTTTATTTTTCTCTGAAATTCTGAATATTTTTTTTATCCAACATGAAATACTTATAGATAATTATTTTTATTTTTGTAAAAATCTCATCATTTTGTTAGTAGGTACTTCAGCTTGACCGATTTTTATGTTTTATTTTTGTGTATAGGAAACGTAGAATCTATTTATACCCTTGAGTGATGAGAGTATCCTGGCAAAACTTGCTAGGTCCACTAAACTTGATATCAAATTGATGTCGAAGTAATTAGAAATAGATACAATATATCTAGGTATATTGTAAAGCTGTACATATATTTTATATGTATACCTATTATAGGCATAAATCAAATTGAAAAAGCTTCCGTTTAATTGATGAGCTTCTCAACTCCTCAACCCTGACCGTTAACCTTTGCTCTTAAGAAGTGTGCGATCTGACCGTTAGGCAATTTAATCCCGAACACAATTCAAACCATTGACCCGAAACCTAAACATCTTCCCGCGTTCTTAAACGATCTAAAATAAATCAAATATCGAACACAGGAGTTCGACGTTTGGAAATGTGTCAAAATCGAACCAACGGTCGGTGGACAATGGCCGCGAATATACGGTTACATTTCATTCGATTTTACGCCAAAAACGTAACAATATATAACTGCAATTGTTCGAAAAAGGGTAGATTTTAGTAATCTCCTTAATGGCGTGTGTGAAAAGATTATAAATTAAGTTTCGGCAACAAATAAAAGTGACCCCTGGCTATTGTCGTAGTGTCAATGTGTGTGACCGTGGTCTTTGTGTGTGACCCCAGGCTTAACACCAATTTGCGATTGCTTCAATTCACAGCCGTGATCGTCTCTTAACACTGAGGATTTAAAATTTTATTCACTCTCATTATTGAATGTTACATTTTTTCTACGATTGTCGAAAATAACGTTTATTTTGATGACAATGTAGTGTAGGTCATTAATGTGTTTTGATCCGAGATTATTTCCAAAGGTGTCCAATTCGTATATAAATACGAAAAGCATTTTATTTGAATATTTCGAAATTTCCAACCTTCAATACCTACATAACTATAACTAGGTACCTATTTGTTTTACTGTTGTTAATGATTTTTTTTTTATATGACCATAATATCTATGTATAAATAGGAACTTCTAGAAGCTTCTTTATACAAAATGTATTAAACGAAACTGTTGTTTTATTAAGGGTCGTATCAAAAACAACATACGAGACACATATTTCGTTATTAGTCTAAAACTGACAACCAATAACAATTACGGAACCTACATATTGAAACTGCCAAAAATCCGAGTTTGAAAAATAGTTCACAATGTCACGGCTGTAATTTTTCAAAATTGCAATAAATCGTTGACCCCTGACCATTTTGACCCCACCGTGCTTTGGACAATGGCCCGTAGCGTCTTGGGGCGGCTGACCTGTAATAATGGCCCCAATTACAAAGCTTATTGAGATACCATAAATTATAAATTACAGTTTATAAAATAAAAATCGATCGACGCTGTGTTGTGCAGCTTGACTAACTTTTATGGTCTGCAGTCTGCTCTATTTTAAGAAAAAAAATCAGTAACAATGTTTCAATATTAAATTTTATATAGAATAACATACCTATAAACAAGTTAAACATAAATAAGTTACATACTAAAAAAATACGTTGCTATATTGTATAAGAACAATACTAAAAAAATATATAAAAAATAATTTCTATACTTCTAGTAACTAGTTATATGAATGACCTACTCAAAGATACAAATATTATCTTCTAGAAATTTTTTCTTTTGAATTAAATTCCCCTACCTAATAATGGACAACAACACAAAATCATGTAAAAAGCATAAAAAAGGTTTCCTCCCCTAATGCGCTATATTATCACAGATCTACCAACCACCCTATATTAATTTTAGGATCAAATGTCAAAAACATAAAAAACTAACAAGTGTAAACACACCTCAATCAAGTGGAATTAACGCGATACATTAATAAAAACTTTTTAAAAAACGTGAGAGAGATCGGTATCTTAACAAAAAGTCACCCCAAAATAACGGTGGGTAAAAAACACCCCTCTAGCGATCGCGCTTATGCGTTTTATATCCAAAAAACCTGCGAGAACATGTTACGCTTTTTATAAACCTGATTCAGTGAATGAATATGATTTTTTTATGAAAAAATTGTGTTATCTGTGCTTTTTTCGGTTCATTGCCGTTTTCAATTTGTTCCAAGGGATGTTGAACTTTCTTTGTTAAAATGTAGTCAATGTTTGCCTTTTTATTTATTAATACATATTAGAAATAGGAAATTGATATTGTAATTCGCCAAGATATTGACGATTAAAGGGATTTTAATCGTACAAAACTGAACCAATAATGAGCACTGTCTTAAAAAAATCGACATAGTAACTAGTAAATGTTAAACCTTTTTATCGTTTTCAAAATCAACTCATGATCCAAAAGTTGTACTAAATTAAAAAAGCCGAACAAAAGCACACCTAGATTTAGCCTGACTAATCTCAGCAATAATGTACAATCAATGTAAATATTTTTATCTTAAACACAATCTTAATACTTTTTAAGAACTTTCCATTTCGCTTCATTGAAATAAAGGTAATAAAAAATTAATTCCCTTTCAAGTATTTGTTTGTGCAAAGTCCTTCTGAGAATATGCAAAATGTCAATCGGCTACTGTATTTGTGGAGCTAAATAAAAAACCGTAAGAATAGAACAAAGGCTTTTATGTAAGGCTTTATAGTTTTACTTTTGCGTGTGGCATTAGCAGTTGCCGATTTTTTAAACCTTTTCTTTGCATATGCGCCACATATTTTGTAGGTAATAGTACGGTTTAAGTAATTTGAAAAAATGTTGTTACACGGTCTTTTCTGTGTTAACAAACATTAAAAATATTACTGATCTTTATTCTTAATACTGTGCTTAATACCTACTGGTCTTTAGATTGTGGTCACATCGGAATCTTTTGCATTGTGCCAAATATTGAAATTGTATTTATGGTTTTTTTTTTCTTAAAACGCACAGATCTCTTTGGTGACAGCTTGATACTCAATACTTTTTGGTCGGTTTTTACTTTTTTTCTCGGAAGAGGAAGCTATGAGCAGCTGCGTCTCGTGCCTACTTGTGCGTACTTTTTGCATGCTCAACTAGCAGCCATATTTTTTCAAATGCCATATTTTTTTGATGGAGCCCAAAAATAGATTGTGCAGGTTTCGAAATATTTTTGTTATAGGAATAAAAAAGATCATAAATTGAACTGATCTTGGGCATTTATAATTTTAATTTTAGTATCATGAAATAAAAAGAAAAATAGTAGCTGCTGTCCAAAATTACTAATTATGCGGGGTCTTCCATTAAAAAATTTAGGGGTTTGCCATTTTTTATTACTCTACCCATTGAACCAGAAGCGCCTAACGGTAGCACAATAGAACCTTTACAGAATTGCAAATCACAAAATGGCGCGAAACAATCAGCCTCATTGCGCGCCATAAATTATTTTATTTAAACCGAATTCGCTTTTCAAACGACTCTCGCTTTTTGCTCTTGTTTTTTGTTTCCGGTAGCGAGAAATTGACACGTGGCCGTTGTTAGTGAATTTGTAACGAATTTTAATATAACAGATAAAATAACAATGTGTAACTAAAATAAATTTGTAACACACAAATTAAATTTTACTAATTTAAAATTAAAACATATCTATTATTCACAAACGCGTTTCATTTTACCTAAATAAATAAAAATCCCAATTTGAATTAATTCACTTACACTAAATTTAGATACAAAGTATCAATGCTTAATGAATCATTCGTATTGTGTAAGTACATATTTGCATTGCATAATGTATGTTTTACAGGTTTAACATTTCAAAAAACGTATGGTATTGCGTCACTTAAATGCCCATTGTTTCTGAACTATTAATAATTAAGGTAACAGTCCACCATTTATTTTTATCATTGTTACATATTTAAATAGATTACCTATCAATATTAATTTATTATTTTTTATTTCGTTCTTACAAATATATTTTTTTCTCTTACCCTATAGTTATGACGTTGACGAACTCATATTTCTCCTTAAAAACAAGAGGTCATCAAATAACATCCCAATGTACTTTTGTTTTATTTCATAATCAACCTTGACGATTTCATTTAACCCTTACAAAGTTTTTCCACTTACAAATATTTATTTGTTTTCAACAGTGCACAACATCATATTCCTGAAAAAAATGAAACAGAATTGAATTTTCACCTTTAGACCACATTTTTATTTTGTCATAGATAAGAAAAACGAAATTTTCCACTATTGACATAACAGACCCACGAAAAGACGTTAACATAATACAAAAAATTAAATACCACAAAAGTATTTAGTCAAGTGATGTAAATTGATTGTCTTTATATATTTTTTCAGAAGTATTTTTGTCCTTTACGTAGGTAGATAATTTGTTTATTTTTTACGCGTTACGCATAGGCAAAATAAATTAACATTTAAACAGCTGAAATGTGGTTTTTCTGTAATTAGAATTATTATGTTTGTATATTAGAATTTGGCCTCAATGAAGCATTTATAGAATAGCGAAATAACCGCAGTTTTTTGAATGTGTATTTTTATTATTTATTTTCCTCGAAGCAACATCTGTTTTAATATTATAACTTCGTTATAAATTGTTTCAATTTTATTCAGATACTTTTTGCGAGCACTTCAAGATGACTTTGTGATAAAAATACATTAAAATTTGTCGATTGCTTATACAAAAGACAACCTGAAATTAATTTAAATAATTTCTAAAGGAGTTATACCCACGTGGTCACGCCGTGAAAGAAAGTCAAACAATAAAACGATAGTAAGCGGTCCGCCCCGGCTTCGCCCGTGGTACATATTTACGTTTTCTCTACATAAGAACCATCCTCGTACTTCAAGGAATATAATAAAAAAAGAATTATCGAAATCGGTCCACCCGTTCTCCAGTTATGCGCTTACCAACACATTTTGCGATTCATTTTTATATATAAGATTACGGGATAGGCAAGTATTGCTTCCTCTTCCTATATTATAGTTGATAATATTAAAACTTCCTTGATCAGTAAAAAAAAAACAGAAACTTCAATTCAAATATTTTAATGTCTTACAAACCTCGCTTAGTCTAAAATAAGATAGTCCTGATACTTCGCCCTTTTATATTGAAGCTACGTTTAAATGCCAACAGCTACTTTTAGGAATTTGTATCTAATTTTCCATTGGAAATAAATACAATTAAACTGATATGTAAGGTACTAACTTATGTTCTCTACCATGAAAGCGGCAATATATGAATACGCTTCAGTATGATTTTTCAAGAACTAAACCACTGAACCAAACTCAGTTTGTTTAAATAAATTCTCCTTATTTCTCCTTATTCCTCCTTACTTCTAGAAGCGTATCTACTCTACGCTTCTAGAAGTAGGTTCTAGCATGCTATGACTTTATAAAACATGAATACCTACTACCTACTTATACAAAAATCATCGAATGAAATCAGGTCTCCAATAACATATAGCAGACCTTATTTTCCGGTAAACACAAAAATAACACTAAATAGGCTTTACTTGTCGAGATAGTCGAAGTAATTTTATCCTCGTATAAGATCGGCTCATTCATATATGGGGAGGCTGGGAAGGGAGCGGCCCTCACTCGGGATAGATTTGAAGGTACAATCATTTTTTATGCGAGGGGAATAATGCGATCGGCTGGAATACACTGGGATTTATTGTTTTGGTTATATTTTTGACATGTGGATTATTCTACCTAAGGTCTTTTTGCACATCAAATGTATTCAATAGCTATGTGGCTATAGTCTTTATCTAAAAAACTTTTGAAATGATATTATAGCATAGCATAAGATATTATGTAAAATTTGATCAGATTTGGACTAGATTTATTACTAGGCATGTGAGAAATATGAGCTTTGACTATAGTGCTCACGTGCTTAAGTAGAAGGTAGGTGCTTTATAAATATGAATTAAAAATATAAACAGGTTGTGATTTGTGTAGGCGATGTCCTTGTGATTCTTTTTTCTACAACATGTAAACAGATTTCAAAGTTAATATCCGATCATGGTCATATACCTACTTGGCTCTACATTGGATAAAAATATTCATTCCTCTAGAGCACTAGATAGCTTCTAATGTTCTTCGAATCACTGCATCTTCCGTAGGCGCTGGTTCACAGCCACATTAGCGGATTTCGGGATTTGCCATTTTGTAGGTATATGTACCCTTAGTGATAAGCTGTTTATGTGCAACGCGCGAAGCCGAAGTCGAAATGCCCTAGCTCAGTACACCACAGCCTACACCAGCCCTTCGTAATAAAGAGCGTGTCTCGCAACTGCCATAAAGGCTGTGCGCATTACTTTTTACTCGGCGATAAGGGCACTCCTCGACGGGAGCCTCCGAGCGCTGACCGGGAAGGAATCTGCCATCGATTTGCTGGACCGTTATTACGTTCAGGAATGAGCTCAAAATTTTGCGCGCCATTTTGTTTCGCGTGTTTTGTATGTTAGGAAAAGGGTTATTTCAAATTTTTATAGTTTTGTTTTGAGATTTGAAGAAAAAAAAATCCTTCGTTTTATACCTACGTAAATTCATACTTTTATTTAATATAGGTAAACTTAAAGAATGTTATAGCTATAAAATATTTAGGTAGTTACATAAACGAGTAAAACTCTATAGTTATACATTACTCTATAATATAGAGTCTATAATAGTGTAATGTTGATGCGTTAAAAATTATATCTAATAGATATCAATTTTAATTCTCTAGTATTTGACTTGCTACGTAAATCGTTAAGATTTTTAAAGTAGATACAAACTAATTTAATCGACAATAATGTTAACAAAGATCACATTCCTAAAAAAAAACATTAAAACACCATATTAGGTGATTAAGAAAAAAATTCATGGCACTACGAAAAATTGTTAACCACAAAACGATATTACGACGCAATTTTAAAATTAATAGTGATTAGTGAGATCAAACTTGTTATAAAACAATATATGTGAAGTAATTAGCATTCTTTACATTAAATATCATTTTTAAGGGACTGATAACCAGTCTGGCGCCGACAAAGAATACATATATCTTATTTGACTACTAATGATTCTGTGACATACATTGTGATAGCTTTTATAGATGGTTAAAACAAATAGTATTTGAATAAATATGACCCAATATGGTTGCTGGGTCAATCGTGGCCGTGTTGAGTACATTTTGGTAGGAAAAATCTTTCGCTCGCGTTCATCATCATCAGCCAATTATGTTCTAATGGCCTGGCCAGGTGTGGGTTGGCAGATGTCACATGTCGTCAAACTTTTAGATTTTTGTACATGTCCGTTTCTTCACGATACTTTCACGATTGAAAAATCAATTTAGGTATTTCCTGCACGCTCTCCTTGTCTCGAACCCCCAGACTTATCGATTTGAAGTCCCAGGTACTTACCACTTATCTATCCATCTTATTTAATTTACTGAGAAAATTATAATACCTAATAAAAAAAATTACTATGCCTCACAGTATATTTTTTTATGTCTACAAAGGTTTTTTTTTTCATGAAATTTCAGTCATTTAATTATCTGCGTCAATTTGGATAGAACAAAATATGGAATTTAGTAATTTGAGCGGGAAAAAGTAACATTCTATAAAATTAAATTGAAATCGAAGAATCAAAAATCTCAGGCATCAATTTCGTTTAAAATACAATTTTAATTAATAACATTGTAGAGTTATGACTTATGAATTAAACACAGTCTTCCCGTGACCACGCTCGCTGTAAAGTGTTCGAAACGTCGGGAAAATAATATAATGAATAAATCGCGTTTAAAACCCGTTAAAAAGTCTTTAATTTCTAAATGTATAGATAATACTCGCGTAAACTCAAACACTAGAAAATACTATTGTAGAGTTATGTTTATACATTTGCATTTACCTCTTAAATTCTTAATGATTCGTTTTTCTTACACAAACACAAAAATATATCTTCTCGTGGTGAAAACAGACCAAATTTCGGTTTTTATATTAAACTTAAACTTTCAGATAATTATATATGACATTTAAATGTAAGAAAAACAAAATGCTGTGCCCGAATATAGGTTATATCAAACTGGAAAGAAGCCAATGTACCTACGTTCCAATTAAGCTTAAATGAAATGTACCCGCAAATTTAATTATCTTAAAAGTTTTAAAAAGTTTATACCTAATATTCCTTGCTGCCACAAAACCAAAATTAGATCGGGTAATTTTAATGTGTTCTATTTTAGTGTTACCCTTTTTGACACCAAGAATAATCGGTAGGTAGGTTCTTAGTTACAGTGATAAAATAGATATTTTTGTACATTCTAAGCTTTTAGGTGCTAGTATACATATTTGTTTATAATATAGTCCTATTAGTAGATAGGTATTCAACAAAGAACTGAGTCGTCAGAAGTCATCGTATCACCGAGAGACCAATAAAAAAAATCCAAAATTAATTATTATAAAGATCAAGAGATTTTTTTTTGTTTGTTTGTTTGTTTGTTTGTTTGAACGCGCTAATCTCGGGAACTACTGGTCCGATTTAAAAAATTCTTTCGGTGTTAGATAGCTCATTTATCGAGGAAGGCTATATATCATCACGCTACGACCAACAGGAGAGGAGCCACGGGGGTGAAACCGCGCGGAGCGGCTAGTATTTTATAAAGTTAAAAAGATACTACCTATGATTAATACAGATTTCAAATATTTACTCCATTTACTCCTATGATTCTGAGAAACACGTAACGACTCTTACTCTACTAGGACCTACCTAGTAGGTAACCTACCTACTCCTATTCATAAAATCATAATATACTACTAGGTATTTATAAACGACTAGCTGCTCCGCGCGTGGCTCCACTCCTAGGTCGTAGCGTGATGATATATAGCCTTCCTCGATAAATGAGCTATCTAATACCGAAAGAATTTTTCAAATCTACCAGTAGTTCCCGAGATTAGCGCGTTCAAACAAACAAACAAACTCTTCAGCTTTATAATATTAGTATAGATTATACCGATGGTCGTACGTTTGTTACTCTTTCCCATAAAGCTTCATAGAAATATAGGTATACAGCAGATAGAAGTATCAGAATAACACATGAGCTATAGAAATATGTACTTGTTTTTGCATGCGGGTGCATCTGCGAGTGAAACCGCGGGGCACAGTTAGCATTGAATAATTACAGTAGCCAAGTTCGTATAAAAAATTAAATAAAAAATACAAGGTACCTATAATGCATGATAATTTATGCCATAATTTATGTAGCTACATTATGTTACATTGTTTTTATTTTTCCAAAAATTGAGTTTATTAGAATAGTAGACATTTTAATTTTTAATAGTTTTTTTAAAGTGAAACTTTTATTTAGTAAAGTTGACGTTTTTAAGTCAGGCTATTACATGTGTATTATTTAAAATGTACTTAAAAATAGTCAATCATAGCTGACCAAAATTATAATAAGTAATATAGACTGGGGTAGAAGCCTTTGAAAATAATGAAAAGATAAAAAAAATCGCAGTCGGATGAAACCCATTAGAAAAGGAGGGGAATATGATAAAAATGTAAGGAAAAATAAATTACGGTCAATCCGAGTTCGGGAAGCGGGAGGGGGGGAGCTTTTAAGAGAAAAAAATGTTTTCTCTCGATTTCCGACAAAACTACAAGTCCTATAGAAAAAAGTTCAATGGCAAAGTTGTAGGTAATTAAAAGTTCTACAACTTTTGTATTCACAATTTTTTCACACAACCTAAAAATTTAGGTGAAAAATTCAAAAAACCAAGTTTTTGGTCTTTTATTTCTATCTACGTCAAAATTTATTTTTTTTCTACGAAATTTGGTGGAAACTTACTTTATTATGTCTCAAATACACTGTAATTTATTTGATTGAAAATATTTATTTTTTCGCCTTATTTTGAATTAATACCAAAAAAACAACCTAATTTTCAATCGAAAAGTCACCCGTCAAAATATCAGCTTTTTTCAAAAACTTAGGGTGCCTTCTATTCATTGAAATCTCTACTTTCATATGGTGAAAAAAAAATAAACACCACCATAGTAAATGTTCTCAGGAAATGCATACAAACAGTCTGAAAATTAGCTTTTACTAAATCTGGCAAATTCATATTATATACCATTGTGCCATTATTAACCATGGCTGGTTATTGCGATCATAATATGAATTTGCCAGTCAGTTCAATTCACGGCGTAAACGTCTGGAAATAAGAGGTCATAACACGGCCCCAATCTCAAAAAGGTTTTATATTTATAGCGTTTTTTTACTAGGTACCTGCTACTACTTACATGTAGAAAAAAATTTGGCTCTCATGCCCCCAAGAAATGTACGTCATAATATAGGTAAGTACAGAAAAGGCCATGAGGTGTCCATAAATAAACATACAAAACAACAATTGCGCAAATCTAACTTTTTTTACATGACTTTACCTATTATGTTGTCACATATTGTTTTTGTCAACTCATAAATAATTCATTTGTTTCCGTGTTTTGTATTTACCAATTAGGCAATTCAGAAAATGACAGTGGAATATACAACATATTTTTTGTAATGATCGACGTATAATCTAATATCGTAGAGGAAAGTTTTTTTTTATTGTTTGATTATATTTTATGTTATAACTCTAAAACTAATCAATTGATTTCTATTACCATCAGAAATCAACGTTATCCACTAGGAACATATTATGTAATGTACGCTAAAAAATTCCTTTTTTAGCGCTACAGCGCTATTGGTTCCGCGTAAAAAGCTCTACGCCCCTTCGCGCCTGCCCTCAACTTTTTTATAGAATACGTTTTTTATTGACTTTATATAAATATGTGTGTGAGATGAGGGGAGTTTTAACACACGTAATACATATAATATGTATAATTTAGAATTACACTAGAAGAATAGATACTCCGTAGGTACTTGTACCCTCGATAATTGAAAATGTAGAGTACTATTTTAAAGTTTTCCAAATCAAAACTATTCTCCATTAATATAAGCCTTCTTCAATGTAACTGTTGATAATACTCTCCGCTTAATGGTAATTATTTCGGTGCCATAAAAGTGAAAGCGACATCAAAGCAGTGAGTTAATAAACAAACATAAAAATCGCATTATCGTATTTAGTACACAATAGGAAAACAATCTCATTTGCGTGCTTCCATTTATTGTCCAGTGATACAAAACAGCTAGATTTATAACAATAACGGCGCGCCCTGACTCGCTTATTTTTTTTATTATTAATATCGCATAAACAATAACTTAATAACTTGATCCCCACCCACAGAAGCTCGATTCGTATTGGTTCGAGTAAAAATAGGCTGTGGGGGTGAGAGCGGGACGCGCGTATCGGCCCGTCCGTTCGTCTCTCTCGCACTAGAAAACTCGTCGACTTCTATGTGGAATAGGTACATCTATCGATGTTTGGGGCATAAAAATTGACAGATTTTTTTCAGTTCATTGTGAGAAGTGGTATCGGTCACACGGATTTCAGACGCCGTAGCGTTGACTCGCCTTAAAACATACTGAGCTATTTTCAACGTGACTTTGTTATTAAAGTGTTTTAAGTGAAGTTACTGTTTACGTTAATGAAAACAATATTTGTGTGTGTTTCGTTATTTTGCTGAACGTTTAAGGGGAAGGTAGGTTTTCGTTTTGTGTTTCCTTCACTATTCAATTAAATTATTATAAAATATTTAATCACTTTCTTAAACTCTACTTCATGTAGAGTCAATAAAAACTACGAATATTTTATGTAAAACTTTATCTCCCATCGAAAATATAGTACAAAGTAGAGTAATATCTAACACAGGTTGTAAATTTTTATAATGTACTTACATTTATATACTGAAACGATATTCGCGTGACAATACATCTACGTGATCTAGCAATTCACATTTTTTTACTATTGCAACTTCAGCAAATATGTATTACATACTATGTTTTCAACGTTTTTCTGCTTATTCATAACAATTTTACATTGCAAGTAATTGGCATCAATAGACTATTTTATATAACTAGGTTCCTAACAATAAACTGAATTGACATAAATGAATAGATACATAATAAACATAGAGCTATTGTTTTTTTCTAACGTTGAATAATTTAAAATTATGCATTCATAATATGTGCGTGAATTTTACATAATCAATATGGCGCTTATTTGTTTATAAGTTTCGATAAATATTGTATATTATCTAACAATATATTTGTTATTACTAGGAATGCTAAGCTGCGCCTCCCCCGCCGGCATGCCGCCAGCGCCGCACGCGCCGACCTGGGGCAACATTCTACAACAGCCTCCAATCATCGTAAGTATCATCTATAAATTACTATACCTTCTTAATCAATCTACTCTATAAATTCTACAATATAAACGTGACAACTTCAAAAACAATCAACAAACCGCGCTCCAATTTTTTAAACGACTCTTTTATAATTAACAACATGTAATTAACAAGTTCAAAGAAGCCGATCGTTCAAATCAAATAAAATATGCGGCGATTTTTGTAAGGGCTAATTAAGAAGTCATTAGCTGTCAAGTGACCCGCATTATTTAATTACACTTTTTAGTTTCCCAGATAAGTTAAACGTTACATTACAAAACATATTTTTATAAATTATATTAAACTTAATATTATTGTTTCGACAACAATAGCTTATAATGATTTTCTTTTTAGAAATCTGAACCGATGGATGACGGCAGCTTCGCAAAGGATCAAACGAGTGGCTTTTATTCAGAAGGCTTTCATAGCGCATCGCCTTCATCATCAAGCAAAGACTCGAATGGTCACTCACCAAGAAGTGTTGGCAGCGCAGGAGAACCATCATCATTCTATGACAACATGTCCCTTAAAGCTAAAGCCAACCTCGGTATGCATTTAGATGCCTATCGCAATGGATTACCTTATAGCCTGCTAACACCTCCAGGATTCGAAAACAGAACTGTAGACGAACGCGGTCCGTCACCGGGATATGAAACATCGTATTCTCCTAGGTCTTTAGCACCTCCGCCGCACGTTTCAACTCCATTAGCACGTGCCGATGCCACGCCACCTAAATCACCTAGAACTCCTTCTTCACCCGAAAGAGATGACCGAAGAGCATTTGAAAGTTTCCATGATTCTGGTTTTGATGGCGTCGGTCAAAATAAAAACGACGGTGATGATGGAAGAGATGGATCAGGATTCGAAGACGATTATGATGATGAACCCGGTCTTCGCGTACCTGCCGTAAACTCGCACGGAAAAGTTAAAACCTTCAAATGCAAGCAGTGCGAATTCGTAGCTGTAACGAAACTCAGCTTTTGGGAACACAGCAAAGAGCACATTAAACCTGAAAAGATGTTATGCTGCAGAAAGTGTCCCTTCGTCACGGAATATAAGCACCACTTGGAGTACCATATGAGAAATCACATGGGATCTAAACCGTTCCAGTGCTCACAATGCTCATACTCTTGCGTGAACAAATCAATGCTGAATTCACATTTGAAATCCCACTCAAATGTTTATCAATACCGTTGCGCCGATTGTAACTATGCAACGAAATACTGTCACTCTCTCAAACTACATTTACGGAAATATAAACACAACCCAGCCATGGTGCTAAATTTAGACGGAACACCCAACCCTCTCCCAATTATCGACGTATATGGCACACGCCGCGGGCCAAAACAGAAGCCAATGTCTAAGATGTTCGATCAACCTTGTAATAACAATCAATCTCAACCGGCTCCACCGACGCATTCTTTATTCGGCAACCATTTCCCTGTCAATTTACCGTATCTACCACCACTTCTACCTCCCTCTTTTCTATTCCCACCGAATAATAATTACGAGCCGAGGACTTCACCAAACTTGCCTGAAATAATGGACAAGCGTCAATCTGTTTCGCCTCAATCAATTTTGCAACAAAGATTGTCATACTCGGAGCGACCATCTGAAGCGAATGTCAGTCCTCCGCCAGTGAAATCGCCTATAAGTTCTCCCCAGACTCCAACAGCTCAAACCAACACGCCTACACCTCAGCCTCAAACCAATGACGCTCTCGACCTTACCAATACCAAAACAAGCGAGGCAGGTTCACCACCACCAGCTGAACGCGCTATGCCTCTAACACCGACAACGGCCATGAAGAACAGACGAAAAGGCCGCGCATTCAAGCTTCAACCAGCAGCTTTGAGGCTCCAGCATGAGGATAACAAAATGGAAGCCGAAGGTTCCGACGCCGAATCAGAAGCTTCCGCCGATGTGCCGTCTTCGACCGCTCCAAACGCATATACCTGCCAGTATTGTGACATAACATTCGGCGATCTGACTATGCACACAATACACATGGGATTCCACGGATACAATGATCCTTTTATGTGTAACAAGTGTGGTGAGCGGAGTGCGGATCGCGTGGCGTTTTTCATTCACCTCGGTCGCGCACAACACGCCTAGCTTCATACAAATTTTGTGCACCCTAGTCAGCGTATCGCTTTTGTGTTGTAGGGAGATTATAAGTTAAAGTTATGCGTAAACGTAAATTGTAAACCAAAGACGACGTACGATAGAAACGTTGTACATCTGTTAATAGTTGGTATTGTAATTCTTATGCTGCTGTACTTTAAGTGGAATAGTCATTGTAAATAAGTAGCTGTAGTTTTGCCAAATTGTATTCGGGCCTTTAGTCGATTTATTTAACCTCGTTTAAGTTATCTTTTGTAATAAATACTAATTAGGTGAAAGTGACCAAATGTTAAGAAGACTGTGTCTTTGATTAAGTACAAATCGATGTCTTTTAAGCGACATTTTTATGTAAAGACGTGTATTATAAGTATATAACCTACGGTGAAGTTACCTATTAGATTAGAGATAATATAGACCAAAAATAAGGTCTTAAATTGTATTTAAACTTTGTGTAAGCGAATCAGAGTGTATTTATAGAAGAGATTTATTTTATTTATTTATTATTTAGCGTATGTTTGTCGGTTGTTTCCTTAACATTATAGTATTAAATATTGGAAATTGCATGTAGTCATCTCAAGCATGTTTTGTCATTCTTTAATTCACGGATACTTTTAAACTGACTTTTTTAATGTATAATTAAACGTATGTTACTTGTGTGCTGGAAACAATAAAATAATGGATTTTTATTTACTTCGTTTTATTATATAGATACCTATATTTCTTACGCTACAAAAAATCACCAAACACCAGTCTAAGATAAATTTAAATTTATTTGAAATGTAGTGCCGAACTAAGCTTTATATATAGTTCCTACCTGCGTGCCTACTGATTTTACAGAGATACGATAAATAATAAGAATAAATAATAAAAATGCATACCTATACCAACATTGTCCTATTGTATAGGAAAGTGCAATCAACGGATTCGTTAACACTCCTTGCGAGAGCTTTTATTATTTAAAAATCACTCCTTTAAACTTTAATATGATAGAAGAATAATAAATACCTACGTTAAAATGAACACTTTTTCATAATTTTACGTAGATATCTTGATACATAGATAATATAATAAACATTCTAATAATTAATTAACAACTTCATATTTATAGTTTCCCCGGCTACGAGTGCTTTAACCTACGTCTTTGTATTTTGAAGTGAAACTTCTTTAGGCGCATTTAGAGTAAAATTTGAAGGTCGTGTCATGGCAATGCCTTCACTTCATGGAGTAAGTCGAAAATTTTGGTACCTTATCTTTGAATCTTGCCAAAGAAGTGTCACTTCTGACATGTATGCTCGGCACACATGCTGTTTTTTTACTGTAAATTTTCCTAATCAATCAGAGACCAAAAACCTAGATATCAAAATGTGTTCAGACGGTCTTCCATTTGAAATTTACAAGTGGTGTACCTAATTAACATGACTTTCTTTTAAAAACTTTATTGTTTCATTAACGTAATATGAAACAATCATGAAAATTGTCATACATATATCTACGTAGATCTAACGTAATTAAGACAACAATATAAGTTAGTTACATAGTTTAATATGAAGTTGTGACGCATAGATTTTTTTAGTACAAAGACCTACTACGTCTAAATCTAATGCATGTTTTAACAAAAACTTATAAATTAAGGACATTTATTTAGTTAAAAATATATCTTAGCACAACGCTATTAAATTTAAGACCATGCCACAACGCGTCTACAAAAATCATTTTCTAGAAAAGCCGCATAAAATTAACCCAAATAAAAGAGACCCGTAAATAAACGTACTAATAAAATATCGCACACTTCAACAGTATTAAGTTAATCCGATTTAAACCTACTTTTAAACACTAAATAAGACAGTAGCGAAAATCGACATCGGTCTCATCTAAAAATAAAATCTATTGTTTCAAAACTACATTGTTATGTACTATTTTTTTAGAGAACAATAAAATTTTTATGTCACCGTTACGGGTAAAAACTAATCATGAATATTCATGAGGTCTCTCTGAATCGTTTAGCAATGTCTCGAACGTATAGAGAATATTAAAAAAATAACAGCATTGTTGGAATAAATGTGAGGCTAGGTGGAAAATTTGGATGTTTTAAAACATATGACTATTTTTGGGTAACGCGAACGGTATAATCTATGGAAGTAGCCTTCAGATCTTCATTGGTATAGAAATCTATGTATGTTCAGTGTTAATTAGTTAATATTTTATTTATATCTATTGCTGTTTCATTATTCAATTTTAATAAAATTAAACTATAGGTATTTTAGTATAATTAATATAGTTACTTCTTTAATAGTAGGTATATTAAGAAGAATATACAGTACTTACACATTTTAACCCATTGAGCCCCGAACGGCCCGATCGGGCCACGACACAATAGATTGTGTATTGTGTCTGTGATTCCGGGGCCTGAGTTATTAAATACTTTGATCGAATCGATGCGATAGATTTGATAGAGCCTAGCGTTGTAACGGCACTCTTTGATCGAAGTATTGTTGTAATTTTTATTTAACAAATAATGTGTATCTACCATTTTATTTCTAACATTTATACTATGAATTGTTTCCCTTTGATCTGGCGTGAGGCGTCTAGTGTATTACCTTCACCTGCTCCACCCAAAAGCCGGCACTGAAGATATAGTCGATTTAAAAGAGCAGCGCACTAAGTTTATAAATCAGAAATATAGAATTCAAATTAGGTAACTACTACTACTACCTACTAGTCAGTATTCCTAATCAGAGTACCTATATACGAACGACGATGTATTGAAAAGCTTTCATAAAAAAAAGTACGTTTTTGTATAGTATGTAGATTGTAGATCCTGAAATATTGACTCAACCAGTATTTCCGTATGTGCTTCTTTACACAACTTAAAGAATTAATTAATGTGTACAAGTATTTCGCTTATCTGTTGTTGATTAAATTATAGAACCTAGTTTAGCCCTTAATATTTTTTAGACATATTTTTTAAAACCTCTTTATATACAATATACATCCTATTTTTTAACTAACAACTCTATTCCAAAGTACCTTCACTATGTTTTAATATACGTGTAGCACATTAAATTATACAATATTTTGTTTCGACTTTCTCCCGTAAATTATAGTTAATTTTACTCCAATACGCAAAGGACATTGCGTGTATGTTTTTTGTTACTTTCCTTATTTTATAGGAGATTCAGTAGACACCTGCGTCATCAAGGACCGAAAAAAGTAATTGAATTCGAGTTCATAGGTTCACTCGTGTTAGAACATTAATGTTAGCTTTTGATCATTGTAATATAATTTATAGCGAAAATTTTAATTTCATGACGTCAATACATTGTTTTTTATTGCATTGTTAACTAATTTCATGGAAATCGTTGTCGTTAAATGGATTACATTAGCGTTTCGTTTACATTTCCTAAATCAGTCAGAAACAATTAATTTATGTAAAAATTAGTAAAAAAAATGTATTTTTGTAGTTTTTTTTTTTTGTAAGGTAGGTATCTGTCTGCGTCTAGGCTTATCTACTCAACTCAAAACAAATAATAACAATAAACCAAACTTGATGGAACTTACCTTACGGTTCTCTTTGTATTATTTTAATTAACGTATCGACCTATATGAAATGAACACTCACAACAATATTCTAAGAATAATCTATGTAACTAGAACTATGCTCGACTCTTCTAGAACGATTAAAATACTCTGCAGACGATAAATTATACTAGATTTGCCCGATGGACATGCGTCCATCTCACTATAGGTATGGGTAATATTTCTTACTTTCTTTCGCCATAGTCCTTATAGCCTGCACAGTAATAGGTACCTACCTAATATAATACGGTTTAAGACATTTATTTCTCAAAAAGATTACATTTGAATCACTAACAGAGAAATAATAATATAAATTATAAACATTTTTGCTCGCTTTTCCTCGGAATCACAGACACAATAGAAAATCTATTGTGTCGCGCCCCGATCGGGCCTTACGGTGGTCAATGGGTTAACGTTGTACGTAGTAAGTAGTTTGTTAACACAAATAGAAATACATCCAACAAGAATAACAAAAAAATGGGCGGTAATTTTTATAAACATAATTTCAGACTACCCCAACGACATTCTAAAGATATAAGGCTTGTGTTCTAGGTAAAGATATGCTATTTTCATGAGATATAAAATTAGTTTAATTTTTGTTAACACTAATCTGTGGTAATACGAAAATACGATACAAATAGTCCCCATTCCATCAATACTTACTGCAAGAGCATGCATGACTTTATGACACAAAATGTATACTACCTAGGTAATATTTTACTTAGAAAAATATTTTAATCTGTTTAATGTATAAAATTATTTTGTTAGCCATTTTGTGCATTTAAATTTTAAGTGTCTTAATTAAAATTAATTTCCTTCTTGTATCACATTATTATTTCATGAATTTCAATTTCATGGAATAGAAAAGAAACATTGGCATTCGATTTCATAATTCAAAAATTACTATCTTTGTTTATTTCTATATGATTATTCATCTTTCATCTAATCGTCAGCACTTAAAATAGTTTAAGCATTACATTTACACTTAGGTACCTATGCTGTTCAATGTGGTTCCCGTACAAGTACCTATAGACTTTTATTATTAATGACATTCTATCCTAAGCACTCACATTTAGAAACATTTTCCCACTGATATCGACTGTGATTCAAATGGTTTGGGAAAATTCATAAAAAATCATAAAATATATTTATTTGATATTTTAATGACATTTCTCATTTATTTGATGTAAAATATTTTTTTCAGCCTCAACTTGCCCTTTCATAAATCTATAATCTTATATATATAAAATTCTCGTGTCACAATGTTAGTCTGCATACTCCTCCGAAACGGGTGGACCGATTCTCATGAAATTTTCTGTGCATATCGGGTAAGTCTGAGAATCGGCCAACATCTATTTTTCATATGTACCACGGGCGATGCCGGGGCGGACCGCTAGTGTACATATATAAAAGAAAGTCGTGTTACCTAGTTACTCCACTTATAACTCAAGAACGGCTGAATCGATTTAGCTGAAAATTGGCAGGTAGGTAGTTTCGGGCCAGGAGAAGGACATAGGATACTAAATATGTACCACGGGCGAAGCCGGGGCGGACCACTAGTAATTTCTATAGAAAGACTTAAAAGTTGAATTTACAAGTCGAAAAATCTACTTGTGTCTAGTTTAAATCTAGTAAAAATGTTTAGGCTTTAATTCTAAAAACATTAAAGACTATATTTATATATATGACATTATTTCTTAACCGGAATTACGTTTTTGTTTCGAATAAAAACCCGCGAAAACTCAAACTCTACAACTCTTGTTTTTGGACGTCTCCCTTCGTAATCCACTTAAGTGGTAATCATTTTTCTGTATTTTGACGATTCAAAAGTGCTTCTGTGTCTAGTTGAATAAATAAATGTTTGAGTTTATGTATATAAGTTTTGATTGTCAAATGAATTGGTTTATCCTTTATTTTATGCAATATTTACCCCCATTGTTTGAATTCTACTTCGACTGTATTTTTATTTTAATTCCGGAATTTGTTTTTTTTAAGTGTGATTTATATTAGGTATATCGTTGTCATTTTTTCAAGAAAAGTTATTGTAGTATTTTCTTGTGTTTTATTTTACACGAGTATAATACATGTAGGAATTTTTTATATCTATAGGTAATCAAATATATTTCGCCTATTTCTTTAAGTTTAGAAATACTTGTGAGAAATAGTACCTATATTGGCGATTTCAAAGAGCAGAAAAAATTTAGAGAAAAAAGGTTTTTACAAAATATAATAGAGAAAAGTATTTTATAATATTATATTAATAATAATATATAATAATAATACATAATTTAATAATAATATATAATAATAATACATAATTTAATAATAATACATAATTTTATGCTTAGAATAAATTACAAATTTGCATAAATTTAATGTAATTTTTTGCGTGGCATTGATTAATCAATACCAAATCAATTTATATGAAATAAATGCTTCACAAATGTCACTCAAAATATTTATAAATTCCATACACTACGTATGCATTAACCGAATAACGTAATTATTTTACAATTGTATTCAAATGAGTTTGTTTTGCTTTTTTAACTTGAAAAGAAACACGTGATTCGGCATTTTAACATTTTTAACCTTAACGTTTTCTAATGTTCTCTAAAAAATTGATTTTTTGTACCTACACATGTATTTTTCGATTTTTACAAATATATTTAAGAATATAATATATTTGAGAACTACAAGGTCAGAATTAACGTTTATTTTGGGAAATTCCTTGAAGTCTTAGCCCAAAAAATCATTTATTCACAAAAACAATACCTATATACTTAAAAATTATTGCAGAATATATCATTTATTACAATATTTTTATTATAACATTATTTATGAGTACTAGCAACAAAACCGCTTTGTATACTGATTCCAATGTAGGTATTAATTTTCCTCTGTTATAGGTAATGCCAACTCTTCCCTTATATGCGAAAAAAACTTTCTTAAGTCAAGGAAATTTTTCTTTAAATGAGATGTACTTCGTGATCCTAAAACTATTAATAACTATAATCATTTAAACAAACAAATTTAAACAATTTATTTATTTGTCAACATGGTGGTGTGGTCACAAACATTTGGAACTTCCCTTTTAAGTTACACAAACCTGAAGTACGGAAGTTCCCTCTTCCTCAGTAAAACACAGCTAGGTACATGCCAACAATACAACACAAAAAAAAATAATAAAATCATAATATAAATCAAATAATAAATAATAAAATAATCATCACACAAACTTAGAACTGATCCTGGTTCGTTATGGCCCACTTTGTCCTTTGTCTCCATTGTTTAAGATTAAGATTTCTACAATAAACGTAGGACATTCTTATAAAATAATAAGAGTCATAGAGATTTCTATAATAAATGTACGTAAATCGTTTAAAAAATAATCACAGAATTTTGTGATATCGCATCTAAACTCACAAAATACACGAAGTCAAAAAAAAAATCAATAATCGATATTCTTTACCAGCAGTAAACTATTTTATGTTCTGTCTTATTTCCATCAAACTTACGACTCCTATACTAATACATTTGCCTTGTGGGCTCTATCTAAGCGCCCATTTTTAAAACGCTTTTTTAGCTTTACATGTATGATTGTATGCCTATATGTTTGTATTAAACTGACTCCCTAACACACGATTTTGACCCAGAACAGATTAATTCAAACTTTGTACACTCATCAAGGTGACAATACAATAATTTCACGAGTTAATCCTATTAAAGTCTGTTTTTTTAAACCATAATAATTACATATTTATTTTTAGTCTATCCCTCGAAACTAGATACATATAGCATCAATCTATTATCATATAATACTCAAAGGTGACTGATAGAGTGATCTATCAACGCACAGTCCAAACCACTGGACGTATCGGGCTGAAATTTGGCATGCAGGTAGATGTTAGGACGTAGGCATCCGCTTATAGAAAGGATTTCCCGAAATTCTTGCGGGAACGGGGAAAAACGGGGATGTACGTACAGAGTCGTGGGCGGAAGCTAGTTAGTTATATAATTGCCTGAACCTCTAATTATAAACGCAGTAAACTAAATAAAGCTTTATATAAATATAAATCTCTATAAATAAAAATTACCAACAGTATAATGCCGCCGTGAAAAACTAGAGCGGGCCAGTTACTAATTATTATTTTATTTAAATAAACTTTAAACAATAAAGTATGTACGTCAATATGAATTATTCCACAAAAAGCCAAGGTTATACGAGTCACAATAATAATATTTTTGTAATTTTAGGACTTGGTATTGGCACACATCGAGTTTATTCTGGTTAAAACTAAACGCAACCGTTAAAAATAAATGGTCAGTGTACATGACATGCAATATACGATCAATTCAAAATCGTTTAATTTCCTTTAAAATTTTCAAGATTAATGAGGGCAATAAATACGAATCCATTTTTATACAAATTCATAATATAACATCCATAAAATAGAAAAATAGAGGTTAATTTTATTCAACTTAAAAATTCATAATTTATATCTTAATTGAGTCATTTAGCTAATTAAAAAATACGATAAGAAACGTTTTATTGCATATATTTTCGTTTTTAATACACAAAACTTCTTTTTATCGTTCTCAAAACGTTTAGTTTTAATGACTCTATTATTTACAGTTCGTTAATTTATAATGCTTTTATTTTCTCTGCCGTTTCTGTGCCTAAACTGTTTACTATAAACACTAAGTAGGTATCAAAATATATTTAAGGGCCCCTTTTCCCAAATTTATGTTTCTAAATCGTGTTGTTTTCCGAGAAATCATGATGATATGAATAGCGAGCCGTCTAAGTGCCTAAAATGCCTAAACTTTCGGGACTAAGGGCCCTAAATTCAACACTCAAGAGGAATATCTTCAAAGACGACTAAAATCTATCTTTCGATTTATACCTACTCAAAAATCGAAATCTGAAAGCAAAACTACAAAAGCAAAAATTTTTTTTTCATTTCATATTAATTAATTTGAAAACGGATAATTCATTATTTGCAAAATTCCAGCAAAACACAATAATAGTTTTGTGATATAAAACTAAAAAAATATTAACATCACGTATCATTTATCAAAAGGCGGCGCCAACGCTGTTAAAAAAAGGCGCACTCAACCACAAAGTAGAATGACCGCTAATTTGTAATTTTTCACACACACCCACCAAATAGAAACTATTTTAAAGCAACAATCAATCAATTTGTTAAAAAATACATCTAAAGGATAGTTAATTTCCATGAGTTTAATTGAAAACTATAATCGTTTTATAAATGTGTACTAAAATAATGTGACTATTTAATTGCCTTACAATTTTACTAAGTACATAAGAATACTTTATTAATAACTTTAAATTATTCAGCATAATTTTGATTGTAAAATGTAACTTATTTGACTTAAAGCATAGCGCATTTAAAATCATTGACCGTTTCACTTGTTAGCGCATTGCAAATTTAAATTACAATCTAATCTTTTTAAGATATTCAAATGTTCTTAAAAAATCCGTGAATTAAACACCGAGCAATTAATTTTAATATAGAGTAGATATAATATTCATTGAACATGTAGATATCTATTAGACAATATCTTTTGATTATACATATTTAGATGCGCACATTTGCACGAGTCCTATTTATTCCTGCATATTACATTATCTTAAAAAGACTCATGTATTTGCCCTGATATATAAAAGCATTTTGTTTGAATAGTAAAGAGTATTATACCACAACGTAGCAATCCTGAAGTATCACATACTTAACTTCAAAAAACGAGGAATAAAGGGCGGTAAACCTGTGCCGTTCTAATTTCCCGTAATGCCCATGCCCGAACAAAAGCATATGGTCCACTGACCACGTTTCGCTCCCGTTTCTTATAATAAAAAGCTAAATTGCAATAAAACGCAGTAAGAGGCGGTACGAGGGCGGCACGCTTCGACCTCAAATGTGGAATTTTTTCTTGAAACTTTTTTCAATCGCAGCTGCTGAATGACCACTCATAGCGTTCGGGTTTTTTCCCTTGGACGGTTACGTGATACTATGATTGAAGAGGTCTTAAGGAGATACTATTTGGGCAGATGTTACGCCGTTTAGCCTGACTACATGATTCAACCGACTCTACAATTTTGTAAAATCCGAGAAATTCAAATGAACGAGATAATGGTCCTATATTATATTTTAAAACAATATAAATTTTGAAGTAATTATTACAGTAGGTAATATTAAACCTTATTTAACAAAAATCTGTTTATGTTTCTAATAATTGTACCTATATCAATTTAAGCAAAAGCAGAATAACTTTACTTGCAACAGTTTACTTTTTCAACCATCATAACCTATCAATGAATCTGTTGAAGGTGAGGATAAAAATGTCTAATTCTCCATTAATTATGTGAATCTTCACCTTTTACCTAACTTCAATGAAGCATGCTTATCGTGTTTATCAACAAATTTAACGTCATCAAAACTTTAAGCCGGTCCCGGTCGCTATCAGATCACCAAAAATCGTTGTTAAAAAGGTGTAGTACAAAAAACATGGCTTAATCCCGTAAATAAATGGGGACGAGGGATGTTATTAAATGAAATTTCGCCTTCTAGGAAGCTTAGAACGCGACACTTGTTTAATCTGCCATCAGTATACCACAGATGCATTATGACGACACGTGTTTCAAATATCGAAGTTTTTTATTCTTCTATGAATTATAAACAGCCGGAGATAATTGTGACGTATGTTCTTTTTAAATGCAATTATAGTTACTTTAGTTTGTATGTTTTTCACACAGGTTTTTCAAAAATCAAAAAAGGTAGATAGTGAAATTTACATTTCGCACGATAGTAGATATAGGTATGTATCTTTACAATAATGTGTAGGTAATCAAACAGTAATTATTGTGTACAAATTCAATATCACCAAAATTATAAGTAAATAATAATAAGTATGTAAATTGAACGATATCAGAAGTAGGTATACCATTATCAACCTAAAAAGTGACACAGCTGTGTTGTAAAACTTACTTATTATTTGTTTATTATATGAATTGGCATTTAATTCAGCACATTGACATGAATGTTAGTATATATCTCCTTATTTTTTTTAGATATATCCCTCCAATGCCCTCGTCCGAATGCTAATGGACGCAGAGATTGGAAATTCAAATGAGACTGGCCAAATTTATGACCGCACTCCCTCTCGCTTACATTACACCCTCTTGTGATGAATGTATCAAACGAAAGAGGAAAAAATATACTCTGTATAACACGAAATTTTCACGGAAATAACACACCAATGATTGACAAATGTTTTTCAGTCTATAAATGAAGTTCCATTTTCAAGCTTAGCAGAATAGCAAGATGTTTTAAGATCAATACTAAATAATATGTAGGTATTACCAATTTGACCAACCCTTTATTCCATTCTGAATTATAAATGGATTCGCTATAGTTATTACGCCTCACTCGTTTCCAAAAGTAACAAATGTTATTCCAAAAATCTCTCAAGCAAAAAAGCTGGTAGGCTACATCGCAATTATTATTTTAAGATGAATCCCTGTCAAGCGATGTCGGATTATTTATTTAAAAGAAAGTTTTTACAGTAAAAAGCCAGGAAAGGAAATGCAAAAACGTCGGTACCTGCATTTTGTCCTTTACACATGCGAATATAGCAATGATCGATTAGAAAAACCTCAACAGACAATTTTGCCGCATGAAAAAATTCTTTGTCATCCGTCAAATTCCTTTGTCTGGTTATGGGAGAAATTTAGAAATGTTGCAATTTAATCCTTTTATCATGTGCATTCTCAAAATCATTGAGTTTATGAATAATGACTCCTAACAGATGTTGCCAATACAAAAAATTATAACAATTTGATAGATTGTTCCAAATGTAGGTAAAGGTTTGTAAAAATCTATTCAATTCAAAAAAAGGGCTGGAGTCTCTACCGGTCTACCAAAGTAACTTTTTATTCACTGTGTACAAATTAAATCTATGAATAATCTTCAAAGACAATTCAAACATAACCATAAAACATGACTACGTTTCACGGAAATAGAATTAGTCCAATATTGATTTACATTTTATTACTTAACTCTTTGTTACGAAGTGAGTAATAAAAAATAAACCCCACAGAGCATGGGACCGAAATGCAAATCCCGTCATAATATGCAAATATATTACTTTACGACAAAGACTGTACCGGCCGATCATAAAAAGCTTAGAAAATAAAATTGTTCCAAATATCACAACGGTACATTCTAGGACCTACAAAAAAGGGTTGGAGACGGACAACTGACGTTTTTTTGCAAACGAAATCCTTTTAACTTGATTAATGGACAATGGTATTAATTTTTGTTTAGTTAGGCCTACTTTCTAAATGGAAATAAAATAACGGTAAAGTGCCTTCAAGTTGCCGGCTTGTCCTTACAAAATATTAAATTGTTATTTACGTAGTATGCGATGTTTGGATACCCATATTAGCAATCTGAGGTTCAGGATAATTCGCACACAAATTTATATCGATGAATTTTACTATGAGCTTATTACTAAATCTATTTTAATCTATATTATTGAGATTTGAGACCTCCTTAACAGGCGAAAAAATATAGATAAGATCTGAAAGCTTGTATGTATTAATGAAATGGTTAGGTAGGTACCTATTGCTTTTTATTGCAAAGCCAAATATCTCTAGAAGAACTCAATAACAATAACAATATGAAGATGACGCAAAATCAAATCTTATTGATCTGAAACTTTATTGATGACATAGAAAATGACGAACAAAATATTCTATCTTCGTCATCAAAATTCCATGAGGTCGCGAACTAAAATATGTATACAACGTATTAAAATATAATCTTTTTACAGCATCTTTTGCGTAAGTATGAATGACGCATGGATCATTACTACGTTTATTTTTGAAAACAATTTACATAATTGAAATTAGTTATAACAATTTTAGTATGCTACCGTTACCTACTTATCTACGAATTAGTAAATCTTTAAACGGAATATTGTCTTTTGATGTAGAAACTTATCACAATATATATATATATATGTGTGTACCTAACACATATAACATGTGCATTGTGCAATAAGTACCCAAGGGAAAATATTCTGTTTATTTATGGTCGTAGAAAGGGCTAAATATAGAGCATAGACTTATGAATATGTAGAGCTTCAACTGAATTTTAATGTTACTTGTATACCGAAGTATATTTGTTAGCCTATGTAAAAAAATGTTATAAAAACTAAAAAGTAAGACGTTTTGCATAAAAATATAAAACGTTAAATATATCTAAGATATAAAAAAATTATGTTATTAGAAGCAATTTTTAGGTGGTTGGTTATCTATAAATAGCCTTTTATTATATGACTTTACTTTTTCATATCTAAGTAAGTTATATAATCTACAAAGGTATTTTACTTCATTACAATTACAATTCACAACTCCGAAATAGCAAATCACTTCACTATAAATATGTTTTTAAATGTTAGCGCTATATTATTTTAAAAATCATTAGTCATTGTGTTGTATCATAATGTAGCGTCTATTCAGTAACGTAGTACTTACCTATGTACTCACATACATACTAATATTATTAATATAATATTATATTATACTAGCGGTCCGCCCCGGCTTCGCCCGTGGTACATATGAAAAATAGATGTTGGCCGATTCTCAGACTTACCCGATATGCACAGAAAATTTCATGAGAATCGGTCCACCCGTTTCGGAGGAGTATGCAGACTAACATTGTGACACGAGAATTTTATATATAAAGAAGATTATGTGCTAGTATATAAAAAAATATGAAAGAATGTGGCTTTACACAAAGCCACTAACACCCTATAATCTTCAAGTCCCCACTCCCCTCAAAAGAAAGCTTGCCACGAGTCAAAAATTATTTCAATACTTTAGTCAAGACCCCGTAAAATTAAAGAGGGTTGCATAATACAGGAAGCACGCACGTATTATGGTACTAAAAAATGACACACGAACACGAAAAAAACGAAATTAGCTTGTTACGTTTTAAACTTCCCCTACGCTTTTTATATTATTTATAAATGGGGCTTTAATCCTATTATGTTGAGTGATGTTTTGATGTGTGGTTTTATTCGGTACTTGAGTTTGATTATCATGGATGAAAATTATAAATTTTAATGTTTTGTTGTTTATTTACGATTGATTTTAAAAAATGGGAGTAAGTGAATCAAGAGTGATCCAATTAAATCCGTACTAATATTATAAATGCGAAAGTAACTCTGTCTGTCTGTCTGTTACTCAATCACGCCTAAACTACTGAACCAATTTGCATGAAATTTGGTATGGAGATATTTTGATACCCGAGAAAGGACATAGGCTACCTTTTATTGCGAAATATGTACCACGGGCGAAGCCGGGGCGGACCTCTAGTAATAAATAAAGTTTATATGTTTTAGCTATGCGAATGAACTCTCTATATAATAAGGTTTGTATTTAGGACAATATAATTCACATTCAATAGCAATGCCGAAACTGATACTTTAACAATTTGGAATTATGCATATGACGTATAAGCATATATTATGTACCTATATTATTATTACATCATAGTACTTATAAAATGTATTTATTAAAAAAAAATGGTTGCCTGTAAAGTCGGTTTTACGGGCGAAGATTTTACGTGACAACGTCTTTTTCTCGATCATAGTTGAGTGGGAGAGAGTCGCAAGGCATTCGGCGGGCCTCTCTCTCGTTCGGTAACTCATCGTAACGTTACCGAGCGTTACACTTTTTCATAAGTGACTCCCAGTCGCAACCTAATTTAAGACGTTGTCACGTCAAAACATGAAAGTGTGTACATATTCCTATTTAGTTCAATGTACCTATACCCTACCTGATATTCGTCCTTTGTTTGTTTTATTGATATACATAATTATTTATAATAACATTGAAATCTTGATTCAGTTATGAATATTCCTAATTACCTAATATTGAAATCGCTATTATTCTTAGTTATATATATTTTTTTTATATCTATAAGAGGAGGCAACAGAGCAGACGCGTCACCTGATGGAATATTTTAATCTTATATATAAAATTCTCGTGTCACAATGTTAGTCTGCATACTCCTCCGAAACGGGTGGACCGATTCTCATGAAATGTTCTGTGCATATCGGGTAAGTCTGAGAATCGGCCAACATCTATTTTTCATATGTACCACGGGCGAAGCCGGGGCGGACCGCTAGTATATGTATATATTTTAAAAGGTACCTACTTAATCTATTGAGTAAAAAATAATTCATAACAGATAACGTTAGGTACAACAGATACCTAATATAATAAAAAAGTATTTATGTACTTAAAACCCCTTGCTTATCTGTGTGGTCTGATTTTTGGCGCTAAATAATCTGCCTCATAAACGTCATTGTTTGACGCCTTGCCCTCATACTTCCGTCAACAAAACGTTTAAAAAAGAGCAATTATCTGTGGTTTTAAAAATAAGGGGTCTTTTTTACTTTTTATTGGCGCGTGTAAAACGATGTTAAAATTGGTTTGTGGTTTTTTACTTTGGTACTGACAGGTAGGGGAACTTTAATGGGCCTAAATTAGTTGTGGTTTTTT
>CAJQZN010040995.1:0-15204 GCA_907164685.1 Colias eurytheme | reverse complement strand
ACTACGCAACAGTATGTTAATTTCTAAACGAATACAAGGTTCATATTATCATATTATATAGGTATAGTAACATGTAACTCTCAATCGATTTACAATCTGCACGGTACAACGAGCATGACAAACACACATTACACCACTTTTATATCCAATTTATTATATTGTGTTGCCATACCTGGTGTGATTAATGTATCGATTAGTGCGTAAACATGATTTGCGAATGATGAATATATTCGACGCTAATTAATACGCTTCCATTATAATGAATGCGGCAATCAATCTTTCACCGAATATAATTGTTGTATGTAAAACGTTATTATTAACGTAGTCGTCATCCTATATTGTTCCCTATTTAAGCCATTTGCCTTATTTAAGTTAATAAATAATGAAGGTATTATTTTAAATACTTGTACATACCTACCTAGGGATATCCATATAGATACGTAATTCAACATCATAATTAAATTATTTAAACTTAATAAAAGTTAAAATATTAAATGATTATTTGACAAGCAATAATTAACAATTAAATTAAACTGCGATTAAATTTACCCTATATGTATAAAGCTATTGGCACATTTCAACAAAAAATATCCACATGAAATTAAGAATTATTTTTAAATTTATGACTTGCAATCCGCCCTCAATTCGCAATAGTTCAAACCAGAATATTTAGACCCCTAAATTATATATTTTCTCGTATAATGCATAGATCTAGTTGAGATTCCGTTATTTCTTATCCAATCATTATGAAACATACATTCACTTTTCAGCATTTGCTGTAACATCACAGATGATATGATGGTTAAGCATCTTTCAAAATGGTAGGAATGGACGTAAACGTTATTACTTATTAGTAACAATTTCAATATACAGGGTGTAATCGTTAAGTGTGCACAGGCGATTTTTCCGTAAGTATTACAGATAACAAAAAACTTTAAACTGATATCGAAAGTACTTAACCTAATGAGTAATAAATTTTTAAAAAGAAATCGAGAAATATCAAAAAAATTATCTTTAAACCCTCCCATACATTAAGTATGAAATATGAATATCCCGTATACATTTAATATGAAAGATTTTAGCTTTCTTTTTCTTTTCTGGTTTTCTGCTTTAATTACTTCGCAAATTTGAAATTGCATTTTTCACGCTTTTTCCGGACATTTTCACGCATTTTCCGGATATTTTCCGGATATTTTCCGGGGATTTTCTGAGCATTTCCCTGGCATTTTCCGGGGATTTTCCACGCATTTCCCAGACATTTCTCAGGCATTTTCCGGGGATTTCCAGGCATTTTCCGGATATTATCCGGATATTTTCCGGACATTTTCCGGATATTTTCCAGACATTTTCACGCGTTTTCCGGATATTTTCCAGGCATTTTCCAGGCATTTTCCACGGTTTTCCGGAATTTTCCACGGTTTTTCCGGAATTTTCCACGCATTTTCCGGATATTTTCCAGGGATTTTCCAGGCATTTTCCACAGTTTTTCCGGAATTTTCCACGCATTTTCCGGATATTTTCCAGACATTTTCCAGGCATTTTCCGGTTATTTTCCGGGAATTTCCCAAGCATTTTCCGGGAATTTTCCGAGCATTTTCCACGCTTCTCCCGTACATTTTCACGCATTTTCCGGACATTTTCACGCATTTTCCGGATATTTTCACGCATTTTCCGGATATTTTCCAGGCATTTTCCACGGTTTTTCCGGAATTTTCCACGGTTTTTCCGGAATTTTCCACGCATTTTCCGGATATTTTCCACGGTTTTTCCGGACATTTTCACGCATTTTCCGGATATTTTCACGCATTTTCCGGATATTTTCCAGGCATTTTCCACGGTTTTTCCGGAATTTTCCACGATTTTCCCGGAATTTTCCACGCATTTTCCGGATATTTTCCACGGTTTTTCCGGAATTTTCCACGGTTTTTCCGGAATTTTCCACGGTTTTTCCGGAATTTTCCACGCATTTTCCGGGGATTTTCCGAGCATTTTCCACGCTTCTCCCGTACATTTTCACGCATTTTCCGGACATTTTCACGCATTTTCCAGGCATTTTCCACGGTTTTCCGGAAATTTCCACGCATTTTCCGGATATTTTCCAGACATTTCCCAGGCACTTTCCGGTTATTTTCCGGGAATTTCCCAGGCATTTTCCGGGGATTTTCCAGACATTTTCCAGACATTTACAGGCTATGTCAGGGAAATGTCCGGAAAATGTTTGGTAAATATCTGGAAAATACCCGGAAAATGCGTGGAAATGCCTGAAAATCCCTTAGAAATGTCCGGGAAATGTCCGGAAAATTCCCGGAAAATATCCGGAAAATGCGTGAAAATGTCCGGAAAAACGTGGAAAATGTCACTTCAAATTTGCGAAGTAATTAAAGCAGAAAACCAAAAAAAGAAAAAGAAAGCTAAAATGTTTCATATTAAAATATGTATATGGGATATTCATATTTCATACTTAATGTATGGGAGGGTTTAAAGATAATTTTTTTGATATTTCTCGATTTATTTTTAAAAATTTATTACCGCCATTTTACTCATTAGGTTAAGTACTTTCGATATCAGTTTAAAGTTTTTTGTTATCTGTAATACTTACGGAAAAATCGCCTGTGCACACTTAACGATTACACCCTGTATATCATACTGAAACTAGAACTACATATGTTTGATTAGTTCTATAAGTACCTAATTCTCAAACATTTACATGGTTAATTATTAAAAAAACTTTTTCACTGTATTAACAATAAGAACATAATACGCCTCATCATACAACAAATGAGACAGAATCACGCAGGCTGCAAAACATCAAACGCATTGATAAGCCGTCTCGTGATCGCAAGTTCCAACATAAGATCACGTATCTTATCTAGACATAATTACAGACATAGCAAATACACGCTGCGCTCGCAAAACCCTTGAGAGTTATCAATCAGTCACGATGTTAGAATTTATGGCGGCACTAACATCTCTTTGATAATTATTTAATTTAATTTTATTTACTGCAACTGCAACATTTTCTGGTTTCTTCCACGTATAGATATATAATCCTTATAACAGTTTGAATCGAGATTCGCCTTTATACTAAATCTGCAATTCATTATCTCACAGATAAGTCTAAAATACTGAGTACAAGAAACGAGATGTATTAACATCCATCGAAACGCTGTACCGAACGGAATTTATTGAAGCAATGGTACCTCCACGTAACTAATTTCGCTGAGTGCAAATTCACATCGCAAGATGTTCTCTTATTGACATTTCACTTGTACGCGACTCTAATACATTAGTAGAATGCATTTCACTGACCGTTTCAATCAAATTAGTACAAGATTTTCAATACCTAACATTTATTGTTAATAAATAACAAACTACAAGTCGTGATGCAGACGAACTGCATTGGGTATCTACTTACATATACACCGAATATACATTATTAGATAAGTATTGACACGGACATTTTTCGCGAGATCATGTGTTAGATCAAATGTTAATTCAATCCATCAGCTTTCAAATAAAACATTCCATCAAAACTAGTCAAACCTAGACGAAAAAAATTGAGCATGCTTCATCAATCCTGCAATACGGTTGCTCAAAATTGATATGGTAGCGATTTACAAAAAATATTGAACTTGTGCGTTATTGATGTCGTTATAAAGACATAGGTACACTACATTAGTCATTTAGTAAATAAAGGTTACTCACCATCCCCATTGACGACTGGCGACGACTCCTGCGCCCGCTTCGGCGTACTCGTGACGCGCGTCGGCTGCGCGCGCCGGCACGGCGGCGTGCATTCCGGAGCCTTTGCTCGCTGCAAACAGTAAACGGATTACTGAGAAATTTAGCGAGATAAAAAAATATAAAAAAACAATGCACATTATAAGTTACAACGTAATGCAGTAGAAGTTTTCATGGAGAACGCATAACTATTATACAAACATTTCAATAAGATTTTATAAGAAGGTGTATAATGTGTGATTGAGTAACAACATAATTGATATAAAAAATTTCCAATTAAATCAGAATAAAATTCAAACAATGTATGGATTTTAAATTTTAATAAACTCACCGGCTTGCACTCCTTGAAATAGATTCGCATGATGCTCACACAAACTCATGAAATTTATGATTCGAATCGCATAAATATCAAGAGTTCTTTCACTCCTATCATTTACGACCTATGTAAGAGACAGACGTGAATTCAATAAAAACTTAAACACATGCGAACATCAAACAAGCGACGATCATAAAATACGAATATTTTCTATTTCCCAATATCAATAGGCAGGAATATTGAGTATATTTTTAGGCCGTATTCATACTTGCGTGGATTTGTATCGTGACACATCAGTTTTATAAAAAGCTGTGCTTTCGTAAACTATATGAGAATCAATTATGTATTCACATGACACTGAAAGATATTCACGGTCTTTATTTACTTCAATATGAGGCATCTCAATACAAAGTCCAATGTGTTATGCACAGGTGTTATGATATCTAAAAATTTTACTCAACATTCCCGTACCTACTAGGAATGAAATTAAATTTAATATAAGAATTTAATAATTAAGTTAGACGATGCATGCAGGCTTTTTCGTAGGTGCCTAATAGCTGCTGGAAAAACATTTTTAACCGGCTGGAAGTTACCTTTATCGTTAACATATGTAATATTTATCCTACACAAATCCCTAGCCACATTTATTCGTTCGCAAAGCCCCTAAAGATATTATGAGCTAAACCAATTCACGTATTATACAGGGTGTCCCACTATTGGTATACTAAGCGCGAAGGAACTTGTAGTTTTGCATGCACTGATCACGTAAAAAATACTTTTGAAAAAAATTACGTCCAAAATTTTTTGCTAAATTTTTCCTGAAAATCCATGTTTTCTTCTCTAGCTTCGCGCAGCCGGCATATACCGCTTCTCTAATATGAGCATTTTATCTATGAAAACATAATCTTAAACAGTAGCTCACGTGCTGGTGGCAAAGTTGGGCGGTTCGCTTGTTATGTAAATACCGCGTAGGTGAAATAATATTTAAAATAAACATTTAAACAGAAAATTGTAATTACATTTAATAAACGAATTAGAATGTAAGAAGTAAATGAAACGATGTCATAAAATATTTAATTTGTAGTTAAATTAAAACTTTTGAATACTTATGAACTAATGTTGTGTGAAATATAAACGATCTGGCGATGACTAGATGCAAATTAAATAGGTATTATAAATGTTTAATTCTTTTATTCAAACCCTTATTTTGATCAATCTTCGTCGTATTCATGAAGAACTTACATATAATTTAAACATTTACATTCTTATATTAAATAATTAAAATTGGCTCTCCAGTTTCAAAAAAGAAAATCATCTTAAAATAAGTTCGTATTAAAAAGTTAAAGCTTTAGTGCTTTATCCATTGAAAATACATGAAGATATTTTTACTACCAACAAATATAACACCACTTTTAAATTGCCAGCTAAAGTTAATATTATCGTTGTTCCTTTTCTAAACAAATACATATAGGTATTCAAGTATGTAAATAAAAACAAAACACGAGACTCGTTACGTTCAGAGGTCGCCACAATATAAATTTAAAAATAAATTATTAGTTTACCAAAAGATTTATTAGTAGGTATCTAAAATACAAATAGTTAATAATGTTTTCAAAACAAAAGATAAACACAATTATTATTATAAACAGCGTATCACAAAACAAATTTATAAAACCAAAACAACCTACAACTCAAAATGGTTAAACACCCAATTACCTACCACAATAAAACAAAATAAGGTAAGTAACATTGCCAAACGTGTCCATTCTAATCAAGTGGGACTGGGTATTGCGAAATTTAAGACCTAGGTCCGATTAAAGGCCGAATTACAGACGTGTCCTTCGCTGGATAGAATGTTGATCTAGATTTGAAAATACTCCTACATTGTGTCAACTTGGTATGCGTTGTAGGTTTGTTATAATTAACAACGAACTAGTAAGACCACTGTGCATACTTAGGTATATTCAAACTAGTTATTTATTAAACCATACTTTGTTCGTTCAAATGAAAACAAATGCCGACCGACGTTTAATCATGCAGGAACGGGTATTATGCATGTTTCTATTAATTAAATTGTTGTTGATATGATTGGCTTGACCTAGTTATCTTAAAGATCTGCGAGGATAAAGTTTATGTCGAATAAAGTCGACATTTGTTACGCAAATTTGTAATTGTAATTTCACAGAATGAAAAATAAGAATGCTTGGAATGTTTTCATTTTGTTAGTACCCATACCAGACATTACTACTATCTTTAATAGATCCAATTAATACCTATCTAATAGCTATAGACTATAGCTATACACAAGTTTTGTAATATTCCTATAATCGCCTCTCACCTCACAATGGAGGACCGATTTACCTAACTAATTATTTACAAAACCATCGCTAATATTACCCAAGAACTAGGTACTTCTTCCCACACTTATTTCTCATCAATTCAAAAGTACAAACAGTACAAGTGATACATACTAATTAACCACCGATGTACGTCACACAAAACAATCGGCCTATATAATGACAAGATCAATGACTTAATGATCCCAACGGCACGGCTCAATGAACTAATCGTATACACAACGACCTTGAACTTAATACATACTGCTATTATAGTAAACATTTTTATTTATTACACTGTATTTACGTGCCATTGTATGCTTAGCGTTATTAATTACAATTTAGTTCTGTAAGTTAACAAAACGAGCAAACAACAGCGTCTACGGTGTTTGTTAATGGAAAATTTTGCGTTTAACTGGTTTTCTATAGCAGGCTATTTTGGAAATATTCAAGTCGCATGAAATACAAAAATTCGCAATTTGTTGGTTACCAACTTTTGTTGAGTTTGTCTTGCAATAAATAGGTAAACTTTATCTTTACAAAACAAAACATCGTATGAGTTTTGCTATACAACCTTAGCAAAGATCATTAAATGTTTCACTGTAACAGTATAAAATGTAGCAGAAGAAGCAATTAATTGTATCTGTCACGTTCAGAGACAACGAACCAACATCGTTTTTATCTTGCTACATAAAAATAAAAGAGATAACTGCTAACGTAGAAAACTTTCATCTTATCGTCCTGTTCATTTATGTTATCACTATAATACAATCAGAATCCATTAATCTAATAACGAGTTCCATCACAAGTCATTACCATAGCCCTTGTCCAAATTAACGTCGTTCATTCAATTAAGACCTATCTATAAATAGGCACTAATAATTTCCCGTCAATACTAACCCTAATCAATCTTTACAAGGCCCAAAGAGCCGAGCGCATATCGGCCAGTTTGCCTATATTTGGTCACATCGATCGAGGTTACACCACATCGCTTCCGAACACCGGTTAATTGATAAGCCAATGCCAACCGGTACTGACTAATGCATCCGAATTGGCCGTACCATAACAAACCTTATCTTAGTCACCTAAATAACAATATCGTGACATGATACGTGAACCTGTTTCGGCACTTGCGCTTGACGCTGTATCGGCGTAAGTGCAAATTGTGCGTAACGACTAACGAGTTTTTGGATTATATTCATTATGCATTCGATAAAGCTAATGACACCTTTTTTATTTATTAAGATGACAAAAAAATAATTAGATAAGTTACTAGATGAATACAAACTAGACTTTTTAGCATACGAAGAGTGGAATTTTATGTTTCTAACCAAATCGCCCACAACCTCATACCTAAAAACGCGCTAGCTATTAAAACAAGTTTATTAAAACTAATACTAATTTGCATATTACATGAACATCTATCAATGTAAATCACAAATTACAATACGACATTTTCATAAAAGCAACAACACAAATCTTCGATTAACAAAACTTTCTCTCCTACCCGCACACACATGCGATCGCGCGTAGCACAAAGGCGATAAAACCGAAACGAATAGCCATATAAAGGAATTGCTGTAGCACTATAAATAAACAAGGGATAACGAGCAAAATATGTAAAATAAGGTTACTTCACAATAATATGAACCGTGATTTATCAATAGGTGCGCGCGTCGTATGCGCGTCGTATTCGCAACTGACGTTGCGCGGGCGCTGTCTTTCACTTCATACCATTTGTCAGTCTATGTAAAGGTGTGTCCTTAGTATTTGACAACACATTAGACGCAACCTGGCGCGGAGGCGTATAAGATACAAACAAAACAAACTTTATACGTGCATCTAACTACATATTAAGATTACGGTCGTATTGTATTTAAATATAATTGCAATTTTACATAAATTGATACTTAGTAGCATATGAATTGAACGTACATTTTATAGATAAACCGTCACAAATAACAAATAGATATTTTTTAATAGATTAGGTCGAGGACGAATTGTGACATAATCCTAAAAAACTAGATAAGGACACAATGCGTAGGTACGTGTGGTATTAGCCTTATTTATTTATTAATTAAAAATAATAAAAATACAATTTCACCCAATTACATTACGCCTAGCGTGTAGACTATTTAACTATGGATACGAGGAAATACAATCACTATCACTTATGCATGCTACGCTTTTCACGGAATAATATTAAGACATTTTCCTTTTCAAAAGTAATAGACACATTTTACCGAAACCTTGTTCCACGTAGAAAAGAATAAGATAGAAATAAAATAAATTTCGACTTATAAAGTCTATGGTTTGAATGGTGGGTGGTCGACTCTAAAGCCTCAATTTATTAATCATCTTCGTCGCGAATTTAAAATATATAAATCATTTATTGTTCACGCAATACAAATATCATAAATCACACCTTTGCATATTAATAAACTGAAGCCGATATAGCAGTCTTTATTCATTACATACGAACTTGTGAACAAAAAACACAATTCATCACTCAAAATATCATTACGACCATATCCAGAACACCCTTGTTCATGTATTGTATCATACGTAATAACAATTTGCCAATAATTGCGATATAACTCTTTTCATCAATCACGCAATATCAGATGATGCTACAATTAAAATATCTGACGGGACACAGCAAAAACATTGCGATTTATGATACTTGGTAATGCAACCTTGTGTTTATTAATTAATTTATATTGAGCTTATACGGCGTGACGTCAAAGTTTTTGTGACTCCTGAAATTGCTTACAGAAATTCATGCTTAAATAAAAAAAATCTTAAAACTATAACTATAGACTACGTCTCTGGAACTGTATTTTTTTATCTTTAGTTTAAATATAACATAACACAGATTAGCAAAACTAAGGACGAATATAATAGCAAGTGATTATTTATCTAAATAAATATTGTCCAAGTCTATTTGTACTCTTCTTCATACAATGGTAAGAGTTGTAAATGGCCAATACAAAGGCTTGCATCACTTACGTCCTACAGCATGAAATATTATTTAAAGAATTTGTAAAGAAAAAAGGGAAGATAAAATGTCGTTTTCGTATTTAGCATTTCAGTATTGCATCAGCTTATATAAACAAAACTGTCAACTACTTACAATACCATTTTAGGGAATTCTGCAACATGTTTTTAACAGAATCCCATACGGTGGCCTTGTGAAGAAATTTTCCGTAAAAACTGTTTACAAAAGACTCCTTATACGTACGAATCATGATTTATTAAATAATCTTTTGTTATTTATTACCTACGAGCTGACCCGTGTCAACTTCACTGACCGCCAAACAATATTTTATCGATTGAGCTTCAAAACAGAGTTTCATACAAACTTATCCTAATTTTCTCCAGAACAACATTTCCAGTATACCTAACCCACCTCCTCTAGGTACAAAGGAAAGCTTTTTATTTGTTACTAGCTTTCCACCCGCAGCTTCGCCCGCGCAGTCAAAGAAAAACCCGCATAATTCCCGTTCCCGTGGGATTTCCGGGATAAAACCTATCCTATTTCCCGGAGTAAAAAGTAGCCTATGTCCTTTCTCGGGTATCAAAATATCTCTATACCAAATTTCATGCAAATTGGTTCAGTAGTTAAGGCGTGATTGAGTAACAGACAGACAGAGTTACTTTCGCATTTATAATATTATAGTATGGATTCTCGACTGTTTGATACATGATCATGGTAGATGCAATAAGCACTATACTGCAATTTTATTTGTAATCGAAGATTTTATTTCAATGGATTTAATTTATATCTTGAAGCTATAAAATATTGATATACATATAAAATCTTAAAAAAAACTCGAAATTACAAAAATTAAATCATTTGTATTTAAATAAATATCTCATGTATGGAATTCCAATACAATCAAAAATTTCGCCACAGCCACCGAAAACAGTCCACACATACCATCAGACAATCGTCAACCAAGTCGACAAGATACAAAAACACAGAACCGCACAGAACTAGTTTTTGCCACAGGCTTCGCCCATATAAAGTCTCGTAGACCGTATGAGGCAGTAATATGAAGAGTCGATAATTTACATGCAATTTCATGACATGCCCATATGTGCGCCAGTCTTGACCTGATTGCGAGTCAACTCGTATTAAGGTTATTGCATTGTATTAAAGTATTTATTTTAATCGCCCAATCAATAAGAAAACGATTATAATAGTTGAGCTATCATGTATGTTAATTTTGTTTTTATTCATTCGTCTAGTGTGCTGATTATTCATGTTAAGAAATGACATAATTCAACCAATTCCATGTGTTTTTAATTTTTATCTGTTATTAAATAGGTAATATAAATATAAACATAATATGATTTACTTCATAAGCTGACGCTATAAATAATTAAATACTGTTATGTTTGTCTTCTATATACTTCCTTCCACATATTTAATCAAATACTATCACTGAGTTTAATTAAATGGCTAGCCTAATAATAATATGTATTATCCTATCGTATTTCTAATTTCGCAAGTAATTTGAATGGTATATTTACTTTCCGCTTCCTTTACGGAATTTATATATTACGTTTACTTTTCGAAGTTGTCTTTGAAAGTTCTCATTTTCTTGTTTTAAGTCTATGTTCGTCTTATTGAGTAAATTGTGTGAAATATTATACCAATAGGTATACATAATATATACATATCTACAATTTAATTATTATTATAGGATAGATAGCAATAAACAATAAACTTAACCTTTTAATTTGGGTGTTCTTATTATAAAATTTTATATGTCTCATGCCCTACATAGACAATATTAGGTGACACATAATAGTCTATCTGTCCATGAGTCAGGCGGATGATCATTTATGGAAAGCTAATATAATAATATAAATTATGGCATTATCATTAAATAAAAGTATATGGTTAAGCTTATCTTAGTTTATAATTAAATATTAAACGCTATTTATTGGTTTTGATTAGGGTCAATTTGTTGTGCCCCGTGGCTATTCGTTATCCTCCGTTACTATTGGTATTTGCGTGATGATACATGGCCTAAAGCCTTCCTCGATAAATAGACTATCCAAGGGTGATATCATTTTTCAAGTTGGACTCGAAGTCCCTAAGGTTAGCGCCTTACAGCAAACAAACTCGTAATCTTTATAGTATTATTAATTATACACATTAAGTTCTATTTGAATAAAAAAGGATACATTACAATTCTCACATTGTAATCTACTCTAATATTATAAAGCTGAAGAGTTTGTTTGTTTGAACGCGCTAATCTCGGGAACTATGGTCCGATTTGAAAAATTCATTCGGTGTTAGATAGCTCATTTATCGAGGAAGGCTATAGGCTATATATCATCACGCTACGGCCAACAGGAGTGGAGCCACGGGGGTGAAATCGCGCGGAGCAGCTAGTGTACATATAAAATGTTATTTTAATAGTTAATTATTTCTATACAATATGTCATAAAACACCAATTCCAACTTTATGAATATTACAATTCCTGCATTACACCTATTGTGAATTTTTTGAACAACTTATTACTTAAACTAGCACAGATACAAAATAATTGTGATTCTTTCACTGTATTTTCTTGTTTGATTTTACGCGAGTATTATACATGTAGATAAAAGACTTTAACGGATTTTAAATTCTATCACCAATATATTAAAACAAAATATAGGCATGGAAGACTACTTTTACTTTTTGTCTGCTGGCTATACATATATAATATTAATAAATGGTTGCATACCATAATCCATACTAATATTATAAATGCGAAAGTAACTCTAATATTATAAATGCGAAAGTAACTCTGTCTGTCTGTCTGTCTGTTACTCAATCACGCCTAAACTGCTGAACCAATTTGCATGAAATTTGGTATGGAGATATTTTGATACCCGAGAAAGGACATAGGCTACCTTTTATTGCGAAATATGTAGTATGTACCACGGGCGAAGCCGGGGCGGACCTCTAGTTTAAAAATAAAACTGAAAGTGAAAATTACATAAGTACTCATTACTTAATTCAAATATCCTGTTGATAGGTACATCTTCTCATGTATAATTAATTTAAAAATATTATTTAATGTACCTACTATCTAATATACATAGGATAGTCTTATGGTTTTAGTTTGGTTCTATTGTTTTAGATATACCATTGTCAAAAACTAATTTAAATTAATTCGTACTGATTTGAATTATAATGCCTATTACCTAAGTTCTATGTACTGCCGCAGTATAAATTAGTTTCACTATATCAAATAAGAACAAAGAATTAACAAATACAATGATTTGTCATCCATTGTTCCTATTATTCTGGCTATCCATATATTATAAGTCTGCTAAATTAAAGGCATTTATACTTTTTTTATGTTAAATCACTACATAGTATAAAACAAAGTTGCTTTCTCTGTCCCTATGTCCCTTTGTATGCTTAAATCTTTAAAACTACGCAACGGATTTTGATGCGGTTTTTTTTTTTAATAGATTGATTGATTCAAGAGGAAGGTTTTAGTATATAGTTCATTTGGTTTTAGACATAGCGGGCGAAGCCGCGGGCGGTATGCTAGTATTTTATATAAGCAACTAGATTTTCGCAGCAGATTCCTCCGGGTTATCAAAGGAAATTCTAATGAAGACATATCACTTGATTACTTTCTTATTACAATAAACAACATATTTGAAACAGTGATAAAAATTATTTTACCTTTTGAATACTTTTATTAATATTAATGTACTACTACTAAATTACAGATATACATAGGCTATGCTAGTTTAATTTAATTTATATAAAACATTTTGGACTTTTGGTCATTAGTTTGTTGTACCACTTTTAACACATTTGTTGCCGTTGCCTATAGTGATGGCAATTTATCAACACATTGTTTTTGTTTTATAATATGTTACTCAATCACACTTAAAACTACATAATATACTTATTTGCAAAATATACTACTACTACTATTATTGTACTTATATAAAAAAGAGCATGTGTGCCGAGCACACGTTTCAGAACGGAAACTTCATTGGCAAGATTCAAAGATACCAAAATCGTCGCCTTACGCCATGATGAGACAGTATTGTCATGACGTGACCTTGAAATAAAATTACCCTCAACGCGCCTAAAGAAATTTCACTTCAAAAAATATGTATTTACTACTTAAATTAATGATTTTTTTAATTTAAATAGTGTCTAATCTTACCGAATCATTAGCGCTGCTAATCCCCGTATCGGCGAGCAAATCTTCAAACAATATATCAGCTTCGCACGGTGAACATAAACTACTGAACAACTCACTGAACCTTTCCACTTTTCGTATACACACAGCCCCTAACAAACCCACTTCATTCACTTTTGGCACATCACCAACATTATCTACTCTCTCATTATTGGATATGTCTACAAATTCTTCTTTAACTATCGGAATGTTGCTTGTATTGCTATGCTTGAGCTCTGATGTATCCACACGTAAAATCTCTTCTATATTGCTATCGCCGTCTCGCTCAACGAGGTCTTTATATAAGTCTTCAAAATTATCCTTCTCTAAGCTGGTCGAAATATTTTTATCACCAAGTATATCGTTAAAAACTTCATCAACATTATTGAGGTCCTCCTTTAAACTAACTAATTTCGTTTCAGTCACTATTTTTTGTCTAGTCGTTGTATCTATTTTAGAATTCGTTTTCACGTCAATATTCTTTCCTTTAGGACTACTAACTAATAGATTGCTTTTGTCTTTTTCTAAAATATTTTTTTTATTGGAATGTTTCGTTCTAATAGCACCATTTTCTTTTACTGAAGCGGTCGACGCGTTCTTTAAATTCTCCTTTTCGTGGCTTTGTTTTCTGTGTGTGAGAAGGCGAGATTTATCTCTGGGTGACTTCGCTTTGTCTTCGTCTACCAGCGATTGTACGGAGGAACTTCTATTAGTCTTCTTTGGGGACGTGTTGCTGTCTGATTGGCTTGCGGCAGCTCTCAACCGAGAAGTACGGGTAGTTCTTATAGGCACTGAAGTGGAAGCTGTGTTGAGGTTCAGCTCTGAGGAAGACTGGAGACAGGTGGCATTATTCTCCAAAGGCGCTCGAGCAGCTGCAGGTTTTCTGGGGCGCCTGAAATAAGACGAATATATGTTTTATTAAAATTAATCTTACAATACATTCATATTAATGTTACGCAACTAATAGAAAGTTATTTTCTCGCCTTTTACAACTTTATAAAAATCGCAATTCATTTTCGAAGGCTAGTCTACTTTATTCTCAACCAGATTAACATAAATAGATACAAACTATCTGTTTATTATGTGTCCGAACATAAACAGGTGATAAGATTTGAATTAATTATATCAGATAAATGCTAACACAAAGCTTGTATACATGCTTGATTTAAAGATAGAAATTTATATTATCAACAGTCGTCAAGTGAATAATATCAAAACAATTCAACAAGTACCTTTCAGTGACATTAGCGGAGAACAGAGTCGCCGTCCTAGCTGTGAGCTGTCGCCTCCGTTCCTCCTTGTACTTCTGGATCCTCGCCGCGCGGGCCTCGTCCGGGGACTGGCTCATTGTGACCTCCGAATGTCACGTGCGCCACCAGCTGCCGAATACCGTCGCTTGGGCGCTCTTGTATGTGGTCTGGAGTAAATCTAGCATGGCGGCATCAAGCACGCGATAGGGCGGAATTGTTGGCAGTGACGAGTGGCTGGAGGTAGGTAGCTTCGATGGCGCGTGCAATATCTGGAAATAATTAGAATTTTATTGAGCATAATATGTTAAATAATTTTATTAATGAAACGCAATCTACTTAAAATATATTT
>CAJQZN010040990.1:0-11811 GCA_907164685.1 Colias eurytheme | reverse complement strand
GGCCGTAATTCTATTTTAAAAATCATAGTGATATTCAATTTAATTATTTTCAATATTGAGAAAGTACACAATATTAATTAACAAAGGCCATTCAAAAGTGCTTTTATAAGAAGTCTAATTGAAGAAATAAATGTTTGAGTTTGAGTGGGCCTAATCGTATGTATTTTGAAACTTCTGACAAAGTATTCGGCCAATATGAAATTATGTTTAGTGACATGAAATTATGCATCGGACATTTCGTACAGTTTGACCTAGAATGCTCGTTTAAGTACGACATTGTCTAGCAATATAGCAAAGCTTAAAGTTTATTTGAAGCAAGATATTGCAAATGTTTCCAAAGGATGCCGAACATACTTCCCGTAGTTGGCGACCGAGATGCAAACGTGTGAAGAAACTTAACCATGCATATTTAAGTTCTGACCAAATACTTGTCCGGTATTTCTTTGTGCTTATATCGTACTCGTTTAATTTTATCCGACAAATTTTTAGAAGGGGATTTTTAATATAATATGCACTACCAAATTCCTATTTTGTATTATTATTTGATAAATACTTAATGTCATAACTCTGGACACATAAATCACGAATTTCAGATAATGGTGTCAGCATAAAATATGTTTTCTGACTTATGACTACGAGTTTTTTTAAGCTTGGTATATAGTTTTTTTTAAACCTTGTAATAGTAAAAATGGAAGACATATATTTGGGTTATAAATCATAATATATTTATAAGACAATAAATATAAGTCCAAATTGGCTGTGGAAAATCTCACAATAGAGTGAAATGTCTTGAGGCGAAATAAACGTCCTTTATTAACCATAGATATTTTCTTGGTATTTTATTAAGTCCAGGAATTTTGTACATCGATAAATTTGGCTGTAACTTCCTTTATATTATTGTGTTGGATATCATATTTTATGATTTGTAAAAACTCTTTGAGGTATAAATACGTAAACTTGTGTAGCGTGATTCAAATATGCACATTAGCTTATAGCTATTTAAAAGGGCAAAATTAATTTTTTGGTGGTCTTTTTCATGTTTAAAGATTTATTTAATTTGATAAATATATACTTGCAGATGAATATGTAAATAAAAACTATACCTAATAATATACCTGTTCATTTTATATTAGGTATAACTGAACTTTAGCCTTTCCAGTAGGTATAAAATGGTTTTTAGAAATTACAAATTGTTCGAAACAAACATGTGTTGTTTAAATCAATTATTCAAATCCGTGTCCCTTATAATGACGGCGTGAACACATGTACAACAAGTTACAAGCCCAAAGATAAGGGTTATCATCCCTCGATCCCAAAGGGATTATGAAGTTGTCTTAACTTTTACAAGGAATTAAAGTTTTAGGCCTTGTTCTGGCCCTATTGCGTATTCATATCCTATGACACCTTGAATTGTAAATAGAAATGGATAGAGGCAAAGCCTGTTAAATGAAATATGTTCATCGAAAATATATTAATGAGTAGCACTTAAAAACTAGGTACGAAAAGCAAGTTTTTAATTTGGGAAATAATAAATATGATGAAATTTGATTATGATTTTATAGTAATTCAATTAAATTGCCATGACAAATAAACTAGCAATGTAACTACCATACAAGTATATACAAAATTATGGAATAATGCAAACAGTCCAATTCCCTTACATAATAGAGATAACGAATCCTTTCAATACAATTTATGACAAAAGGTTTATCTCTGCGGCTTCGTTGGCTTCACAGCGGAATTTCCTATATGTATGGATAAAAAGATTAAATATCTTGTTGCATACAAAGCTTGAAGAATCGTATTTATGATTGTGTGGTATTTGTCACGTCACGCGATTCGAAATAGCTCTGTGCTCTCTGGTTGAAGATTTTCAATATAGACAGAAAAAATAAAATGCGTATTATCCTAAATTCCGTGTAACTAACAACTTTTTTAATAATATTGCACTAAAATATAAAAGTATACTGAAAGTTATTAAAAATTTAATAATGAAACGAATCATATTTTAAAATACCTTTAATAAGTCGTAGAATAGCGAATTCCGCAAAACGTTCTCACTTTCTGCGATGTTAGCTTTTGTTTGTAACGTGTAAGTCTTTTTATGATATTATATAAACTCTAATTGGACCTGTTTGTCCCCCTACAAAATACGATAGCTCTACGGAAACATGAAATCAAAAAACGTATTACAAAATGAAAAATGTTAGTCAAAAACGTGTAAGGCACAATAGCGACGTTAAAAGTCCGATAGCGTAGTCGTCTTCTTTTCAAATCAGAACAGACAAAGCTATCTTAGAGAACGTCCATACAATGTTCTTTCATCTTAAACGATATCTGGAACACATCTAAAGGTTGAAGAAAACGTGTCAGGTGCACGTTTGTAAACGCCTTAATGGGTAAAGAATAATAAAGTCCTATAAAAAAAATGCTAGATATTTTGTTGTTTCGTCTTTCCTGTTTTTAGTTAAATATGGAATTGAATAACTTCTAAAATCAGAATGTTTAATTGTCTGTTTTAAAGAATTAATGATATGCAAAAGAACCTAAAAAATAGATATACTTATATTTCGGTAACATTCACTTTTAAATAGTAATGAAATTGAACTTTAACTTACACAACTCAATGTTCAAGTAACATTGAAGTGAGTAAGTCCTTGGAATATTTACCCGATGACCCATTTTGAATCTACATAATGTACATTGCCGTACATTATGTAGATTGTTCACATAACATTCAATACTAGAAAACAGGAAAATTATGACAATTTTCCCGTTTCTGTATTTATTAATTAGAATATACATACGAGTTTCAACTTGAAACTCTAAAATCAGGAACATTGAAGAATATGAAGAAAATTAATAATAATAATAAATACACTTTATTCAGCACCATGTAAATACACGTAAAAAAAAAAGAAACAGACAATATGATTATAAAGCTAAAAAGGCGGCCTTATCGCTACTAAGCGATTTCTACCAGGCAACCTATGGCAAATTACTTTTGTTGTTGTTTTTTTACAAGTTAAAAATTTTGAAAAGACACGAACATTTGAAATTTCTGAAAAATTGTCCATAGATAAACCAAACCCAGACAATTAAAAATTAAGTTGCCCACATGATATTTCTACTCTGTATTTTTCTATCAATTTATAAACATCTTAACTTTCCCAATTTTCCGATAGGTACATCAGGTCACTAATCGTGGTAAATCACAGTGTACCTAGTTACCTAGCGAAATTGTATTTATTGAATGTACGTGGGGTACGAGGTAGAGCCGTGTAAAATGTTAGAACCTTGAAACTTTTCACCTCCTTAAAAAGTAAAGGAAATTGTATCTCTTTTGAGACGGTTCAAGAAGGTTCTATATATTACGATCTATTTAAATGTAGTATCTAGTATAGTAATATTATCTTTAGTAGTACAAAGTATATGATACTCACTGTATTCACTTTTGAAGGGTGAAGGAGGTAATTAGGAAATGTAATTACATTGTATTTCTTCCATTGTAAATTTTAGTTATTATATATTTAAGTGAAAATTTGTCTGTTTACTGTTTGGGTTTATGTTAAAAATTGTTAATATTTAATCATAAAAAATATAATAAATTGTTCTACATTTTAAAATATTTGAACTGAACAAATTTAAGCATAGGTTATAAACTTGGTAGTAACCACTCAAGAACAAGAATTAGAATGTTAAACAGAATTTTTACTATGTCGTAACTTTTCGTGAAATTTCTGTTGAACTTCAATGTTTTTTAAATATTATATTATTCATGCTTCTCCTAATTGATGCGATAAATTAAATAAAAAAAAAAACTTTTTTCTGGAAATCGACTTTAATCATTATAAATTGCTGAATAAGTCGACAATATATTATTATTATATTCTATTTATTTTCATACTATTTCGACACGATTCAAACAATAATCATAACAACAATAATAATCAAACATAAAATAAAGCCTACGAAAATCTGAAATGGGGTTCACAACTTTCAAAATTTTCCTACTATAAACGGCAGCTCCCATAAGCTCTACATTCAAAAATTATTAAAGAACCATTTATTTTACCATTATTCTTGTTGTTAAGTTTTCAATATTAATCAATTTTCGTTCAAAATATTCGTTCACCATTCATCCACTTCCCAGCGGATACAACACAATCTTGCAACTCGTCTTAATTGCTTCTCGAAAGCAATTTTCTACATCACAAAAGTTCATACATTACTCTCATACAAACTTCTTGCTTGTAAAACTGTGTTTCTTGAGTTGTTGAACAAACTGTGCTTTACTCAATTAATAATATAATTTCAGTATTATTCTCGCTTCCCATATTCAAAGATGTATTATGTAGGAACATATGATTAAGGCTGATAGAAAGCTTTTGCTATAGTTTCACTATAGCAAAAGCTTTATAATTACATATTAACGACTAGCAATGCCCTGCGGTTTCACCCGCATAGATAGCGATATCGTGACAGTGAAAAGTCTACTATAGGTCGGACTATAGGTTTAATTTTTATGAAAATCACCTTTACCCCGTCCCGCACAACGCCTGCTCATTGTATTGAAGAGTATACCTTTTTTTTTTATAGTGGGGAAATCTTCTTAGATACCCCCGGCTCCCGGGGATGGAGCCGTGGTTATGTCGGATTCCTACCGACTAAAAACCCACTCTGTTCCATCGCGCTGCTTTGGACGGAACTGCGGGAACGGTTACGACTCTACCGCGTGTCCCGCCCAGCAGATGCCCGTTTCCAGGCCCACCACTAGAACCCCCCTCGCTGGTGGCTGCTGGAAGGAAGGCTTACGCCACCAACGCGCAGACAATAGATTTTTCCCCGCTCCATCATCCGCGTTCCCCCGAACCCCCGACCCCATCGCCGTCCGGCCGGAGGGTGCACGCCGGAAGGTCCTCCGATGTGTGAAATACACGTCGGGGGACCCTCCGGCGCACTTTTATAGAGATTACCTCGCAGCCCCCACCTCACCAGAGGTGGCGGCCCTCGGTCTGGCCCCACGGACCGGATTACGAGTTGGCAGAGGGCCGTTTTACAGCGGCCGCCGCCCCACACCTCTCTGCAGGAGTCTCCGCGCATCATCACAATGACGCGTCGGGATCCCGCCCTCCGCTGCACGGCGTGGCTTGCTAAACCAGCGAGCGAAACCGCGACCTCTGGCCGCCATCCACCGCCGCATAAAAGCCGGCTCCTCTCTGGCCCACAAACAGGACCTCTGCCGTCGGGTCAGTCGAGGCTTTCCAACCCCAACTGCCGTTCAGCGCCACCTTTGCCTAGTGGACACGGGGTCCGCCAAGCCACGACCTCTGGCCGCCATCCCACGCCGCACACAGCGGTCGCTGGGCCACACCTAGCCCTGGCCGTCGGGCCGGTCGAATCTCCCCGACTCTAAACCAGCCGTTCAGCCCCTCGCTGGTCCAATTTCGCTTCACTCAGAGGGCCATAACTCTGAGCTACTGAGCCCCTCCACCGCGACAAGGCCTGGACCGTTGGGGGGTTGAAGAGTATACCTACTACTATTTTAAAAATTCGTTATATCTTTTGAATGGAATATCCAATTCTTTTCATTTAAAAAGTATTTTGCTGGTATTGAAACATTCTATAATAAAACATCATTTAATGGGATAAGAATTAATATATGTGTATGGATAACATGGTTTGATTACTGTCGGCACTTCTATTTACTTTGAAAACGTAAAAAAGTTGTTGTAGTAACATAACTACTGAAGATGGACATATGGTATCGCGGACTTTCTTGTAGATATTGATCCATTCTATAATACCTACCGTAGAACATTTTTTTGTTCTATCTTCCATAGATTCCGCAGCGCACGCGATGACAGAACTTTTATTGAGGAATTTTTTACACCTTGGGTTATATTATTGCATTTTTGGTAAGGATCTCTATTTTTTTCAAAATGCAATATAGCCTATGTTGCTCAGTGAAGATGCAGCTTTCTAATGGTGAAAGAATTTTTGAAATCGGTCCAGTAGTTTATGCGTGAAAACCTAAAAAAAATACATACATACATACATAATTACAAACTTTTCCTCTTTATAATATTAGTATAGATTATATCTAATCTTTACCTTATGTCCCAATTTTTGTTAACTCTAAAAATTTACATGTGTCTGTGAAAAAATGTACTAACTAATTTCCATAATATTCTTATTTCCATGTTAATTTTTATCAGCTTAATTTAGGCCATCCATCACAGCTGGGTACTAAAATTGTACCAATCAAAGCGATCTTCTCAAAAATAATAAATAAAGGTATCACTTTGTTACCAAATTCTCTTGGAACTTCTAACGATAATTGCTTTTGTAAAGAACAAAGAGATTTTTATAATTGTCCGTTATTAATTATAATAATTCATTTAGGGCCGATTTTTCAATGCTTGGATAAAACTTATTCGTCGAATAATGTATAAAACTACCATTTTAAATACATATTCTAATTGACCGTATTTGACAGTATAAGTGACATTTTAATATTATCGTGTAATACTTTATTGGACGGATAAGTTTTATCCAAGCATTGAAAAATCGGCCCTTAGTAAATAAAGCTAATTTATCCCGGATAAATTATTATTAATACATTTCAATATTAAGTGGATAATATCAAGAGTACTCTAAAGATAATCACGGTATGTATTCGAAGTTTTGAGTACCCAAAGGTCATCTTGATTTTTCTTATCACTGTAGTGTAGGTTACATATCGTGTTTTACTATCGCACCCACACTAACGTGTAACATCACATTGCAATTTGATTACACTACGTATATCAGTATTCTTTATAATTGCCAATTACCGTATTTTTAGATACCTGATTATCGTTCCGGTGCCTCAAGTTAAAAAAATCAATCACATCTATTTTTGTCAAGTAGGTAGGTAGGTATTTATGTTTATAGCCAGTCAATGTTAATAAAAGAAAAATATTCTTTAAACATTATATTGTATTATTATAAAGGATATTAATTTCCACTTCATAAAACCAAGTCGCAAACCTAAATCTCGTTAGCAATTCCGCTAAAATCCTTTTGTTTCGCGCGCTTTTTGTTATAAACATTTAAAGCATAGTTAACAATACTTTTTCGAGCTTGCACCGCATTATATAACAATATGTGCATTGTGCAAAGCTCCCAGCCAGGATGGTGGACACGTTCTTACGGGCAATGTACGTCAACGACAGAATAATAAAACGAGCCAACGGTTAATGTCCATCCTTTGCTCCGTATGTCACGGCTTTATGACTTTCTTTGGTTTAAATTTTTAATCCAGTTAAGCTTAGACTGAGAGAGTGCAGATGGTTTAACAATTTACATGAGTTTATTGGTATGAGGTTTCTTTTCTCTGAATTTAAATATAAGCAGAAAGTCTGTAATATAAATTAGATTACTGTAGCCAAATAAATTGTAATCATTTTAATAAATTGTATTTCAGCAATCGTAAAAAAGCTCATGTAAAATTAAATGTTCACATAAATTTACATTGCTAACCTTACGTGAAATACAGGCAACTCTTGTTCTGTAAGTTGAATTTTTTAAGTGACTTGAAATTTTGAAGATGCTGCAAAGAGAAACGTAACTGTCTTCCACGCTTCTCGATTGGAATTTTATTTTATTCGACTATTGAAAGCACGATGGATAAGCTATACTTTTCCTTGATTTTAAAACTAATAGAATTATTCAGTGTCATTAAGAAACAAATATTTTATTATTCATACCACTAATAATTGCACACCTGTACCTCAATTTAAACAGATGACATAATAAGTAAAACTAGGATCATCCATTAGGCAAAATTTAACCACAGAATTTCTAATGTGTGTTCCACTACACGTAGATACCATTGTTATATGAAAACAACGAACGAATATTTTAATAGGCATCAACGATGTATCAACGCGATACACGAAGAGAACATTTAAATAAGTACGTTATACAATTACACTACATACAAATTTTCATTAAGATTTGAGGAGTAGTAATATAATAAGTTATACATATTATATACGTTACTAATATGCTATATTTTGTTTGTCTTTATTTCGCGTATATGGAGATAGGAGGTTGTATATGCTTCTAATTAATTCCCTTGGTCACTGTCGAAGCTGGTGCCTGGTGTAAAACAAATAGCTGTAGAGTGTCCAACATAAGAGCTTTTCTTTAAACAAACTTTACGTCACGTGATTTATTTTCAGTGTTTCATTAACAAAGGTAAGCATGTCCATCGATCGACACACTCGTATGTCCAATCAGCGCCATGCTCATTAGCATCGAGTGGGTTATGTCAACTATATGCATGATCGGTCACCGGCGATAAAAGATAATCGAATAGTAATATTAGATGTTTGTATGAAATTGATGTTTTGCATAAACAAACGCCCGGTTTGTCTTCTTACGGATTTTTTTTTCAGGATGAAGCAAGTAAATGTTAGCTTTCGACCTTAGTTGAATCTTAACTTTTGCAATCCAAAGCTATTTTCTTAGTTTTTACTCTTACAAGTATTACCTACGAGTATTTTTAATTTTTATTTCTAACAATTTGAAACGATGCGTTTTCCGGGGCACGCTTTTGTAACCCTTCTTATATCATCTTTTTACATTAGTCATTTTTATTATAGGAACAATATTTACATACTATCTACATAAGGTTCAGCATCACGGCCACAAGGGAATGTACCCAAACCCAAGCGTCAGTTTGTATTAGTTCAATCAATTGATCTTTACATATTTGCAATCGTATTTAGATATAGTAACTATATTTACTATCTATGGAGAATATTGTGAATAATAATGACGATAGATATGCCTAATGTCTTATTTTTCAGTTAGGTACCTACATTTAATTCATTTGTTTAGTTTGTACCGGTAAGAACTAAATAAAAATGAAAAAAAAAACCCTCAGGCATTAAGTAATTAAAATAACATTTATATAAATTAGTAAAACACAGATTATTAATTATAAAACTTTCACGACTGACTATTTAACAAAATGTCGTGTCAACAAGGGCTTATAACAGTTAGGATAAATAAAATTTACGACCCCTACGTCTATATTTAACAAAGTCCCAAAAACTTTACTTTACGCGCCTTTAGACTCTGATCCGCAAATTCATTCTGTTTTGTTTATGACGGCTTAATTCATAATTGAGGTTAGTTACTGAGGTTTTTTCGTAATTAATATGAGATACGTAAATCTGGATACGGTCTGACAGTCTTATTAATAAATGAACTACGATACTACGCCGCCATTGCCAATTACCTACTATTGAAGGTTATGGTTTTGTCGTTATCTCTCACGTGGCAAATTATAAAAATATTGAAAATCCAAAAGATATGCGAGTCAAATTCCTGATTTATTTATATAAATCGTTTGATTAATCTATGAAATTATTATTTTAGCAAAGAAATGACCTTTGATGACCAATCATAAAAATTCATTAGATCTTTAGAAGCACTTGTAAATTATGAGAAAGTATCGTAAAGGTTTTCACGACACATTTTAATTCGAAATATTTCTTTTTTAAATTAGTCTTATCAAAAAGTTTAGTAGAATACCTATTTTCGTCACAATAAACATTATCACGAACAAAAGCGCACAAAGGCTTCTTTCATAATGCCTTGAATTAAGATTACTAAAGCTAGATATCTTCTATACTTCCACGTAATGTGAAAAGCTATAACCGTTTACAGACAAAGCCATCGTATTAGGTGTTGTATATCTAACGATAAGAGCACACTTATGTACCTAGTCCTATATACTTTAATTGACTTAATTATACTGGTATTAGCATCTTTGAGTTCATGAAACTTTTAAGTGTCTACATTAATAGATATAATATTATGGCGCTAAAAATTGTCCTCGGAGAAATCTTAAACTGATAATTTTTACGCACTAAAATAAAAATTAAAAACCAAAATATAGAAAAAATATTTCACGTAATATATAGGTACTTTTAATGTACCTTTCAATTCAAATCATAATAGTTCTAAAGTTCAAAAGCTCTACGTTACTATTTCAAATCCGATTAATAATATACCATCGAAAACCAATTCAAATATTAAACGTATCCTTCATCACCATTCGTTGCAATAGAATGTTCTAGAAGCTACGAGTATACTCGACACTCGTATCAAACAAAGTCCACCTCGCTTGTGGAGTGCACTGATCCGATTGTCTGCTAGACCTACCTGCTAATTGACTACGTAATTGTGAAGCTAAACAGCCAGGCATAGCTTCAGTTTCAAGAGCTCATAATCCTTGTCCTCATTTGCAATGTTCAATAATAATACTCGGTACTTTAAACTATGTCCATTTAATTTCGTATTTGTGAAATATACGGAACAATAATGCGGGATAAATGATATTAATCATGAGCAACATACATTTTCTTTTCATTTAAACTCTAGCAAGCTATGTGTATTGTCGTTCTAAAATAGCCAGGAAAATATTTCATATCTGTCAGTCAATTGTGTAGAAATAGAACATTCATGAAACTTGCATTACCGTAATTATGCATTAAAAATGTACACGTATTATCTTATTCTCTATTCTATATTAACAGAAAATAAGTCAACGCAAAATATATGAATAGATACTTTGAAAATAAAATAAATTGATTAAATCTAAGCTGAATTTTCATAAGCAAATTGCTGTACCCAAAAGCTTGATATATGGAACACACGATAACATGAAATCTCTTTCAATATTTAATCCCTCACTCCATAATCTACGTGCAAAATGCAAACATGACATGATAAAATATATTAATCGTTTCAGAATGGTGCGATTCACGTGTTTGCTTGCTTTCTTCCTCCTCGGCGCACTTCTGCTGGCGACACCAGCCACATGCTATCCCAGGATGTAAGTAATTAATATATTTAGGATTAAGAATACAGTTTTAGTAAAGTACTAGTGAATAGATTGAAATGCATTATAAGTATAGCTGTAGTGTAAAAGTCTATCAAAACAAAAAGACGTAAATAGAGCTTTTTCACTAATTTATAACTTTAGCTTTCGTTGTGACTGAATTATATTAATTCAATGTTTTACTATAACACATGACAGTTTTTACATTATAAGATTAACTATTAAACACATAATATTATTAAACCTCATCATCCAAATACTTACCTATCACAAAGAAAGCTCTTAGACTTAGCTAAAGACTTATTATAATGCTCATTAAATTTTCAACAAACATTTTTTGTTGAAATTTAGCGGCGTTGGCGACTCTTCAATAATCCAAGAATTTACTAATTTTAAAATTAATGTTTCAGCGCTGGCAACTACTTCCTCGACGATGGACCATACGAGCCTGAAGAAATCGTGGACATGCTTAACCGCCTTGACAACTACCTCCAGCTTGAACGCAGAGTCGCCAAGTAAGTTTTTTTCCACCAAATTCAATTAAAAACTCGAAAAACAAAGAAATAAAAGATTAAATTACTGGACAATTTTTTTTGAGTAAAATCTGTTTAACGCATATTAATTGTGCTCTATCCTAATAGATAGAGCTGTTATGTTGGGCACTTTAAATTAATATTATTGTAGTTTTAATAACCTGTATTTAACCCACTTGTAAGTATTCATTAATAATATATATAATAATATCAATTTTTGTTTACAGCTACAAAGATGTAATTTCAAGGTATGTAGGTAGTCACATTATGATAACAATTTTCCGCCCACATACCTAAAACGACCCACTACAGGAAAATTCATACACCAATCTCAATATTTGGTTTGTGTTCATATTATTAATCAATGTACCTACACTA
>CAJQZN010040989.1:18002-39664 GCA_907164685.1 Colias eurytheme | reverse complement strand
TCAGAGGCGTTAACACGTCTCGGAGCGGGATTGCAGCGGGATCGTTTAGTTGTTTTGGAGCGTTTTAAGCGTTTTTACTTGGCGCTAATGGACGCGGACTCTTACCGCTCGCTTGTTTACTATTAATTGCGCCTTTTGTCGCGTACAGCTGTTGTCTGGCGCTGCGGTCGGTGGTTCTGGAACATCTTTATGAGTGCGATGTGGTGCCGGAACACATTCGATTGACTGTGTTGCAAATGAGCGTTGCTCGTGTTCCATTTGTGATGTCGTTCTTTTAACGGTTGTAATTGCGTTTGTATTTTGCGTGTTCTATCAGTTTTGTATAATGCGGTTCGGTAATGGATGATGAATAAAATGATGATTTCAAAATATTCATAATGCGTAAAGATATATCTTTATTAGCATTGAAATAAAACATTTGATTTATTCATAAATATCTTCTCGCTACGTTCGCCTAAAAGTATCGGCATCGCAGATAACTCTCGTGACATTATGAAAAATAAAGTAACCGGCGGACCCGTAGTTTTCATCCGCGTGAAAAAGTCTTAGTAATATTGCGGAAAAATAAATTCTCTTAAAGCTCACCATTACTTCCTCCATTGAGAAGATTATAGTCGGTGACATTTTCGCCGTTTTTCTTCATTGTTCAAACAGACCGCAATAAGCAGGACTGCAGTTTTTTGACGCACCGCGTGCAAACGGCTTTGCACCGGTTTTTGGTTGTTTATGCAACGGAATAATTTTATTTATAGCTCTCGCGGTGCGCTGCCGCGATGTTGATTCAAAGTTTTTAATTAAATTATTTACTTGATAATTGTTAGCGCTGATAGTGGTGCAGTGCTTTATGATTGTTTAAAAATATAGGTGTCCCATTATTGAAACGACTAAATATTGATTTTAATTTGATACGTACCTACGTCGGAAATTTATATTGAGTAAAAATACGCTATTTTTAAATTGCATACTCCGTATTTTTTATGCAGACCTCGCAGTCAGATTCATTATCGACGTCGTAAATGTATCATTATAAAGGATGTCTGATGTATCAGTATTTCTTGTTCGATAAAAAAGGGGAAAAATAATAAATCAGTCGCGTGCGAGGGTAAAAATAAAGCAAGTTTTATTTACAAGCCCAATTTACATACAGAGGCAGCTGGCAACTTGTAAATTTTGTCACTCTGTATAAATAACGTATTCATAACGTGTACGAGGTAGATACGCCATTTAAATGTTGCCATGCGTCAAATTCGAGTGGACTGTTTTGATATTAATGGCCGTTCTAGCGGCAACCCCGCGGGACGGTGGAAAGTTGCTTATACAAAAGAAACTTTGCCTGAATTTCCCATTTTGTTTTCAAAATCTAATTATGCCTTTTTTTCGTAGGGTGTGAGATTGAATTTTTATTGCGTGTAACTTTTTTGGATGTGAACTAACGTATTGTGAAATATTACAGTATTTATGGTAGGTAGCTCTAAATCATATGCAATTTTTATTTGTGCGGCATTGTACCTTAACATTTATTGAGTTTATTTTATTTATTAAATATCAGTTAGTAAATAAAACATTTTTAATTTAAAATCTACAACCCTAGCTGCGCATAGACACGCGATATTTTACAAAGTTTTCATGAAAATTAGTTCTGTCCGAACTAGTAACAAAACAGAATGTAACCTCTTACGTAGCTGTAGTAGATTGCTAACGTAACTTTTATTAGTTTCAGACACTTGTGAAAAACTTGAAAAGGAAATTGTTGACGAAATTTTCCTTCCTTATTTGTGTACCCTTACAATAAGGTTCAACGCTGTATTTTGAAGTACTACGTCTCCCTCTAATGATCGATGAAAAACAAGGACAGGTAGAGCTCTCTTTATTGTTGAATACACGTGTCAATTGTTTTTTGTGAATGTAGAAAATATTCCACAACGGAATGATCTCTGTACCTTGAATATTAATCCTCGTGGAACCCACGTGTTAGCTGTGTTAATCGAGTTTATAAATTATAATCTATCTATGTATTAAATTCCATACAAAACCAATCAGCTGCATTTGCATGAAAGAGTCTCAAACCTCCACCCATCTTCAAAGACAATTTATTTTGAAACAATTAAGTCCGAATCTTATTCAAGAAGTGCGTATAAATTTTACAAAGAAACATTTATAATACAGTTACTTAAATAATTAATAATAAAAATTAAAAAGTAAATAAATCGATGTTCCACCTCAACATTTGGTAACGAGAACAAAGAACTGGCTTTAGACGCGATAAAACATAACATTAGCCACCGGTTGCGATGGGATGTTATTTATTTTGTTTCACGGCTGATGTACTGCGTATTGCGTGAGCGATGGGCGAAATCACGAAAAATCACTATGATTTTTGTAATCACTGACTATTGAAACTAGATGTTTGTAAGTCATTATTCGGAATAGAATAACACCGGATAATGGGTTGTTTAAAACACATGCTAAAATCTGTATATGTTGTAGATATGTTGTATATAATATGTTGTAAAATAACAGCAACATTATTTATTCAATTAAAATTATTTTGTAATAATTATAGAATTAAATATAAGTGTAAGCGTTTTTGACAAAAAGTAATTTCGTTTCCATTACATAAGTAAATAAACAGTTACGCTGAAGTCCCTCGTCAGCTTAATAGCATGACAAACAATAAAAATCAGTGAGTCATACGACTCACTGATTTTATATACCTTATACTATGATATAACTTATACTTATATATAACTTATACTATGACGCCATTGCGTCGGAGCGACAAATTAATGTCATCCGACTATAATTATGTAAAATTTGCCCAATTGTACATTGCCAGGCGCTTTTATAATCAGCGCAAATATGATTGACACATTATTATTCTTGTGTTTCTCGACTGTTATTTTTAGCAGTGAAAATAACAGTGATTTATCAAGTATCGAAATAGCAGTAGCAGTGACAACACCAGTGATTTTGACAACATAATAACGAAGCGAAGGTTGGTGAATGGAACACCTGTCGCTAACGGGATGGTAGGACCGTTTTGGCGCGATAAATTGATATTTTATCTGTCTGCCCTGTGATTCTGTAACAATCAAATTAACAGCTATTTTATCATGCATAGAATTAATATTGAAATACGATTTTCCGATTATAGGTACTTTTGTATGATAACATTGAGAGGCTATTTATATATAATATGAATATTGTATTTGTCTAGAATATTCATATAATAGCGGAATATTTTTAAGGGCAATAATTTTGAAGCATAACTCACAAAAATTGACTTTCTTTATTAATATTAAATTTTATGCCGTAGGAACGTGATATTAATTCAGTGAACCCTAGAAAACGGCTTCAACAAACATGCTTCATACATTTTTATACAGAATGACCTCTGACATTAAACCCTTTCTCTTTAAAACTGTTTTAATTTCACTAGTAGAGGCGCGCGGGTCGCCGCGCCCGGCACTTAAGGCCCATACACACTAGATGACGCGTGTGATTTATTGCCCAATGCGTGTCCATTTCTGTCGAGAGCTTTCTATAAAATGTCATTGTGGAGGGTCCCTAAAAATTTATGGTACCCGAGCAATGGAAATATTTTATACTATTACTCATGGATTATAAATGTTTGATACGTGCAGCGTGCGACTCGAGGAGTGTTATTTTCTGAATTAAGGAAGTTGGAACAGATTTCGATGTAGAAAGTTTTAAGGATGTCGGGGATTTTTTATTTGTTATTGGTTTTGCACTCTACACTAAGTATTTAAGTGTTATAGTAAAATACATATCGAAATCTCTAAGCGATGATAATAATTTTTCAAGTTTACTTTCTTTGGATCTTGTAAGATTGTGTATAGCATTAAAATTTAATTTATTGTTCGTAATATCTACAGTTATGTACCCTTATATGCTACAACAAAGATAATAATAATCAAAAGATCTGGCTTGAAATAATTAGTTTTCTAAATTAACTAATAAAACGAAGAAGTTGTTTTGTCTTTATCATTATATCATTAATTGTTATTATTATTTAAATACATCTCGAGAGTTAATTCAAATAATTACACAAGATATTAAGCAATACAGATAGGACTAACGTTTCCTAAACAATCTTATCTTAACAACTACGAACTTATTTTAATGTTTTCATCCATAACCATATAGATTGTGCTTCACGGGCGTTACCATGATATCTTAAAGCAGTATTAAATCCAGTGTGGAAAAATGACAGAGCTATACAGGTCGTATAGCGCTATCACCTTCCCACGCTGGGAAGATATGGTAACTCCCCATTTATACTTAGCAGCGAGGCAGTACATAGTGATAGCTGTCGAAATGACAATTAACGTTGAAAGTTTGGGACATGAAAGGAAAAGTTCCAATTAATTAATGCAATGTGGCTCTCTAAGTGCCACTTGGCACGCAATGTTGACAATCGGCCAGCTCAACGAGATAAGTGATAAAAGTCGCGTCGTGGTGTATGGGGCTTGGGGCTTCGCGTTTCGCTTTGGTCCTTGTGTTATTTGATAATAAGTGTAGTATATAGGTAATAAATATAAACAGAAAACAAACGTAAGTTCGATTTCTGAGGCAAACGAAGTCATGTACATTGTACATATAAACTATGTATGCAACATTCATTCATCAAAGCCATTTAGTGGCCATCTAAAAATTAAGTTTCTGATAATTAGAGTTAAGTGTAAAACTTTATTTCATAAAACTCTAGAAATAATTTTGTCTATTTTCTCAACATGAATCATTATAAAATATTTAAAGAAAAGTTTAGGGCCATTATTACAATATTTTAAAGAAAAAGCATAATAAAAGTAGGAAATTTACCGATACAAATCTGATTAATATTCATTAAATTTATTAAAATGGATACGAAATATTCATTAGGCTACGATGAATATTGTTGTATAAGAACTTGCGTATTAAAAGGTCGGAGAATTTGAAGCTTTACAATATTCAAATAAACTTTGCGTCCGTATCTGGAATTTGTAAGATAAACTATCTATTTTCCCGGTATTTATCCGTTTCGGAGAACTGTTCAAAATATACATTTAAATTGAATGTAAGTAAAGTTGTTTTCTTTACATTTTGCGATCTAAAGCTGTAAACTTTAATATAATTTGTAATTTGTACTTTGATAATACAACAAGGCACATTCTTTTTCACAATAGTTTTATTAATGTTATGGATATAAACATTGGTTTTTAGCAACACGCTTTTCTTCTCTACAATTACATTATAAGAAGGAGATTAAGGAAGACGTCGACACTACTATTACCTTGTGAAAAATTATGTTACCAGCGGAATGCTAAGTGTATTATTCCTGAGTGACATTATATTTTGCATGCCGGATCAATCCGGGTAGTGCGTCTAGTACTATTTAATTGATAAAAAAGCATGATCAAGCACGCAGTTGGCTGTCCTTTATATAACGACGCAATAGACTATTAGTTATTTGTAAAAGCAAACACAACGAGACTGTACACTGCAGCCGAATGACGTCAATTAGTCGAGTCGAAAAATACAGTGCGTTTAAAATGCAAAATATTTGTTTAAGCGCATTTTCGATTCGATGTCTGATGAAGTTATGTGAACGCTCGCGTTTTACGTGATTGCAAAATATTTAACTATTTTATACTTATATATAATTAAGTATTAACTTGTTTAACGTAAAGGTATTATATATGTATATCGCTTGAAAAATGATTTCCGACAATCATGGCAGAAAACAATAGGATAAATTGTTTAATAATAATTATTCGCACAGAATCATGACTCAATGGATTCGATGTAAATTTTATTTATTTTGGTATTTTGTATTGATAGTTTAAAATATTTTTATATCACTTCAACACGGAAATGTCACGGCCGAACGGCTAGTTATAAATAATGATCAGTAGATAATTGACCTTCTACGCCACTGGTGTTGATGCTACGAAAGTTATTTTTTAATTTGGATTCAATTATTTTTCATATCATCATTTAACTTCTAATTGATAATTTTATATTGTTTAAAAGGTACAAATAAGTATTCAGCTGATTTTGCAATTAAACTCAAAATTAATACATTAAAAATCAACACGGTCGAAAACGTTCTTTCATATGGTACTTATTCTTATTGAAATGTTCCCGCTTTTCGCACGTGTAGGTACATAGAATACGGTCTCTAACCCGCCGCGGCTGTCGTCTCATCGTCATAATGGACACTCAAGTGAGACATCGTGATCGTCGACGGTTCTAAATAAGATTGTTCGTGGAAAAAGCAGGTTTGTTTTGTAGTGTAATTAACAGTTTGTAGGCTCATGTCGCAAGAAAATTGCTTGTAATCATTACTTTGTTGGGTGCGATTGTATCGTTGTAAGGGACACTATTTATTAGATAGGTTTTGGAAAATGCAAAAGCAATAAACAACGTGGTTTTTGTTTGGTATTTTAGTGACTTGATAAAGACATTTGTTGTATAGTAAATTGATTTCTAGAATACAGTTTTTGTAAATCGTTTTTATTTAATTAAATGTTTATATAATTAGACTCAAACTTAAAAAGTTCGTCATCAATAAAATAACTTGAGTGTGTGAAACTTTACTGAGGTAGAATTACATATTCAAATGCGAATTCCAGTGAGATGTTACATATTCAAAATCAAAAGGTTTATTAGTGTAAGTATTCCAGATAGACTATTTTGAACCTCAAGCTCAAGTCAAATCGGAGAATCATAAAAACATCAATAAACCGTAAAAGCGCACTGATTATGCCATTGTATTATCCACCGTGTGTACAAGCACACAACATACAAGATAACCGCGTTACAGCCTCACAATGAGCGCGAGGTGTTAATTCCGATGTGGGAGGCGTTGGGCTACGTGCCTTCTAATGATGCGCTTGATCGAGATGGTGCGATCACGTGGCGGTCGCGAGCGATTTGACAAAACAAGCGATTAAGGCACCAACACACGGTTTGAATGTTTTTATTGGTGATGTGAATGGTTAAGGTTTTTTACAGATGTTTTGTCAGTTATCGTGGTGTGGATGTAAGAACCTGTAAAAATATACACAATACTCATAATAGGTTTGTAACTAAAGGCCTTTTTAATCAATGGAGTCGGCGAAATTATTATTCTTTAATGTTACGTTGCACTGTATTGTATATTACACAATCTTATCCCTCTCTTATTTACCACATTGAGAGTATTCATTCCCTATCAAGCTACAAATCGAGCTAATTCATGCTACGAACGTGTAAAAGGAATGAAAATATTTTCCCCATATTAAACGGGTGTTTCGCTTATCCAACATGCTCTTAACCTTAATTTGCTGCCTCGAGAGCCTTATTTACAGAACGGGACAAAAGCGAAAGGAAAAGAAACCTTCTACAACATTACTCATAAGTATTGCTTAATGAGATTAGTTAGTGCTATAGAAATAAACGGGAAATATGAAAACTATTTTTCGACCGTACGTGTAGCGTTGAGGGTGGTTAATTTTTATACTACAATATACTACCGAAGGGTCAGTGCGCAAAGAAAATGTTATGATTATTTCATTTTGGCTACAGCTACAATATTTCGTAGATGAGCTACGATTTTGCTACGAACTTGCTACGAAATTTCAAAGTTTAAGTTGCCCTTCTTAATTTGCTTAAACTAAATAGGAGGGTATATAATACGCAATATCCTTTTAATATAAAGATGTATTTGCATTTATTAACGTGATTAAGGTTATTTTTAATTTAGTGAAAGTGCCCTCAGACGGGATACGAGCTAATTAGTGTTCGCGTCGACAATCAACAATGTAATGTCAAGTAAATTGCCTCTTCACACGCGATTTACGCAGTTTGAATTATAACCGCTTTTATTTGGATGGGTGGACCTAATTAATACTAGGGCTACGTTCATTTCGGCGAATGTAATAATGCGAACGGGTGTGTTGGGGTACAGATGTTTAGTTTGATGAGATGGTTCATGTACATGGTTTGTTGCGTTTTGATGCAAGTTGCTTTTGTCCATTACATTATTTGTGGGTGTATTTGGGAGTTAGTAGTAGGATGTGTTAGTAGAAGTGTGAGGACGTTTCAGTTAAGACGTCCTGTTTATGTCCTTTATACAATGTTGAATTTATATAGGTATAGGTATACTGACACTCAAAACTATGTTCTTTGTGATTTTTTTTTAGAAAACTTGTTGCGTAAAAATGCGTAAGCCTAGGATATCAAAATTGTATTGATTTAACAGTCTGTTAGTTTGTATCCTGTCAGAAAGGAGACAAAGTAAATACTTTCAAAATTAGTCAACACTAATCATATTGTTATCTCGGCAACGGGACAAACGATGTAATCACATCCCCGATACACAGTAAACAATGTTATCGGCCGTCAAGTCGCTGTCAAACTGGACGCGTGACGGCTTCGACGTATGGTAATGACGGTATCTTGACGTAATGGACAAGTCGCGAGTGGCAATATAGGGCTGCCACTTGTGAGTGTTAGAGGTTTCAGGGATGGGTCGGTGGGATGTTAATGAAGTGGTAGTGCAGAAGTAAATGTAGTATCGTGTGTTGTAATGATGAACGTTACTATCACAGAACTAGTAAAAGGAAGAACGATGACAATTGTCTAACTTCTGACAAAAAAAAGAAAAATCTGCACCATCTTACTCCGTAGATCCTCGTAGGTCCTACGTAGGTACTCATCGTTTATTTAAACCACCTTGAAAAAGATGGTTAAAAGTCAAGCTATCAAGAACAGGTACACAAAACATAACTTACTATACAAAAATATGATACAACTCCTAACGAACGTATCAAATTCCCGAGGCGTAAACTAGAATTAGACGGCAGATAGGCATCAGGTCTTATTTCAGCGACGACGAGACTATTAATATTTTTGGACCAAAGCGTAGATATACATCTGGGAATTATCTGACTGTTCTTTATACGTGAGGTGAATGAGAGCCGCGCGTAGTGGCTTTTGAAGCAGGACACGTAGCGGCATAAAGAAGTGGCGGGCCCGTATAACATTATAATAGTTTTATCGTATTACAGGATGCCTACAAATTGTGTGTCAAGTTTCATGACGACGTGACGCTTGCTGTTGCGCGCTCAGGTGCTTTGATATATTACGGGTAATATCGCTTTCGAGGGTATTGCATTTATAAGTGCTTCTTACGCTTGCTTTATATTTACGAGTACGAGGTTATCGGTTTAAATAAAATGTAAAAAGTAGAGGCTACCATAATATAATGAAAAGTTTATAGAAAATGGCACAAAATAATAATTCAAGTTTATTTTAAAATAGGTCACGCTTCTTATTATTTGAAAAATGATCGTGAAAATTATAAACCATTATAAATAAATAGCTTTTAAGTGTTTCATTTTAAATACGAAATTCCTTAATTAAATCTGGCCATTTATAGCTTTTAGATGTTTTCAAACCGGACGTAAAGATAAGGTAACAAAGGGGCTCCATTTAAATTTGTAGTTCCTTCAAAAAATCCGGCAGATATGAATTCGAAACTTCAACAGCTCGCGAAGCGTGATGGAATTAAAAAACAAAGATCGGAACGAAGACTGAAATCGCCCCAAAGGATTTAACATAAAAGGAATTTAACAATTTACGTAAAAATCCTAGTCAGGTCGTTTACCTTTCAACGCCAGGCTTTTCACAGGTACCCGCAATTTTTAGAGATAGGTATTTTAAATTGTCTGTCTGCTCTCTGGAGGCTTTCGCTATTAAAGAGAGTGCATTCGAAGGTCTTTCCTCGGTATATGAATAAAGTACGCGGTTGGGTGCCGCTGTATTAATCATCCGCGGCGCTTTTATAGATTACTGTTTAACTATTTATGCAGCGACCTAATGTTTGTTTAGGTTAGTGGGTAATTCGTTTGTGATATTATCGAAACTGTAGAATGATTGTTAACTTAAATAATGGTTTTATGATAAATAGATGTATCTTATTCTATACCAAATAGGGATCGAGATAGAATTATGTAAAAAAGCAATATATTTAGTATTGTACGTGCCTCATAGATGAATTAACAACATCACAGTTTCCGAACGGATATAACATAATTTTAACAAGTGAAATATAAACAAAGCAGCAAAGGATATAATCCTCGTACCGGGTTCCAACCAAAAAGTTCGCGCACGATAAAACATGGCGAATTCAGTTTTGTTTTTCACGTCACCAGCAAACGTCTGGACCTTGTTTCGTACGATAACAAGTGCCTCTCCGCACATTATTCTCTTGTCAACTGAAACATATGGGGTTTTTGTTTGAATTCTCGCAAGTTGTAGCGGGTTTTGTGCGGTGCGGCGCATCGGTGCTCGGTGCCGCTAACGAACGTGTCGCGCTTATTTGTGTTGATCGGCTACTGCTTGTGTTTTATGGATAATGTTTGGAGATGATTTTATGTGCAGGATTTTGAGTGTGTCTAGCGTGCTTGTTGTAGCAATTTTCAATTAATAGAATTGTCACACAAAGGGTTAAAAAACCTTTTTTTTTGCGAATTGTGATATATGTTGGTAAACTGGAAGGTATAATTTTTTCACAAATAGAAATAATACACAAAGTAGTATTTTATGAATGGTTTGTACGTGTTAATCAAGGGTTTAAAAAAAAAATGAAACTAACATTGGTCTTATTTCATTAGGATTTAAGTTTATAAGGTCTTATATTAATTGTATTCAGTTTAATTACTCATAATACACAAGTACAACTAGGTCTATCTGTCGTAGACGATGCTTGAGTACGAGTATTGTGACTCATCGTAATAATAAATGTTGTTAAGCCTCCTACGCACATTTGTTACCAATATGAGCGTAACAATTACAGACAACAATCTATTTTACAGTAACGTAATCCCTAATCTTCGTGTGCACCTGGATAGTTAGCGGGAAGTTAGCTAATTTATAGGGTATTTGTAGTTCTCGGTAAAGGATTTAGTCGTAGCCGGCGCAGACTGAGAATCAAGAGATAAGAGCAAGTTTTCCTTTAATCACCGATGATATTTATACTCTTACACAACGCCTTTGATCGAGTGCTCAGATAAATAAACGATGGAACTTGTTAGTAAAGTGAATTGTGTCTTGTTGTTGGTGTGTTTAGATTCGAAATTCGCTTGGCGGTCGCGTTGTTTTGTTTATTTCTAATTTCATAAGTACTACAGTTTCAGCGGCTGAAAAGAAAGGTTTAAATGTCTTGGATGTTACAAATCTTTGGATAAAGGACTATAGTTGGTGTTTTTCATGATTTCGTTTCATTAACAAAATGCTTACAGTACAATGTAGACTTCTATTATAGTTTTCAATTATATACATCTGAAATTAATTATCTAATTACTATTATATAGCTATTACTATAGCTAATACATATAAATAGTATACAGAATCATATTGATTCAATAATTACATTGTCCCACAACATATCTGTTCAGATAATTTGATTTACCTCTCAAAGTACCATCCATACTTGTGAAAGTTGAACGTAAATCATAAATAACTTCCAATACCCGAACTTACGAGTGCGTGGTCCCTCTGCAAATAACTTAGGCGTTCCCAGTGTATTCCTATTGGGTTCAATCCGACCATATTTTAACGAACACACCTCAATTTGCATAATTAACTCTGCCTCCGCTTCTTTGGTTATACCGTAGTTTATATTAAGCGTATATTTTAACTATTAATTTCAGTGACGCTAGTTTTGATTTAGGGGCGAAATTAGAATCAGTATTTTCAGTTTCTGAATATAGATATGATGCATTTTAACAATAAGTTTAGTCGCTTGTTATGTAACATATGGAATAAAATCTTCTAGATTTCGTAGTTAATCGTGTAGGCTACAATGCTACTAAAACGTGTAAAAAGTGTGTCAAGCTCGTCAATTAACCGCCTTTTGTTTCATCATTAAAGTGCAACGTAAGAATGCTGGAAATTCAAGCTTTGTAAGTAATTGTAGAAATGTGCACGTGTATCGAGGTAAATGTGGTGCTTGTAGGAAACCTAATGCCCTTATTAGTTAGCCCTTCGTAACACATAGCTATAAATTGCGCTGTCTACTTTTGCACTTTAAGATTTAGTAGAATTGCAAAATTATTAAAACTACGTAATACCTAATTGTAGTGTAGGACAATACTTGTAAAATATCTGATAGCAGTTATATTGTCCATAAAAATGCAACTTTCACACTTGTGTCGCAATATTCTAATAAAGTCATAATCGTTTTAGATATTTACGAGCAGCGCTCGTAACAAGGAAAGGTTATTCGGAGGTAATCACCATGAAACTCCGCCGGGGCTGAACCAATTTAAAATTCAGCAATGTCACTCTTAACTTATCTGCTAAGTTCGAAACAAACTACCAAACAAAATTCCACCGCCGCGACACAGAATGAGCGAACTTTCGCCGCGATTTATGATCTCCTGAAAAATATATTTAAATACTAGATTGTGATATACCGCGGTGGGCGGGGCTCTGGCAAAGTTTCAAGAATGTGGAGCGACGTGGAGGAGTTACGGAAGTCTGGGACGACGCAAAAACTGCCATTTCCTGCCTCGGACACTCCTAATTTAAGTCAGACGGCGCCGAGATCAGATCTTACATTGTTACTTGTCTTATGGTTTATGTAACTGAGGGTGTTCGTGGAGTGCTATGGGGGATGCTATGTATGGTTTGTAATTATATTCGTAATTACCTAATTTATAACAGGAAAATGTAACTTTGGAACATATAGTAATACTAGGTTTCCGCCCGCGGCTTCGCCCGCGCAGTCAAAGAAAAACCCGCCTAATTCCCGTTCCCGTGGGATTTTCGGGATTGCGTCATTTTCCCAGGATAAAAAGTAGCCTATGTCCTTTCTCGGGTATCAAAATATCTCCATACCAAATTTCATGAAAATTGGTTCAGTAGTTTAGGCGTGATTGAGTAACAGACAGACAGACAGAGTTACTTTCGGATTTATAATATTATAGTATGGATTATAAATCAACACAAGTTTGTTTTCAATAATCGACGATTACGTGAACTAACAAACATCAACTCAGACGATTGCAAATATTTATTCTAGCTAAAACATATTTTGGCGATGTCCAATAGTCATGTGCACAAAACGAAGCGTTCTAACGAACAATAAATCCGCAGCGTCGGCTTAAATAGAATTAATACAGTCGGTCACAAATAAGCCTCTCGAATGAATGTAAAAATTAGGCTCGTTATTCTAGATTCTATTTACCTCGTATAACACGAAGCTTAAAGGAATAAAAAAATGCCCGTTGCCATCTGATACCGTTGGATTCCTGAGTGGATGAAAGGGTGACTAATCTTTTGCTATTATGTAAATTAAATGTACGCTTTCAAAGATTCTCTCGTTGAAATTGCTTTACTGACCCTCGAAAAGTGTTTAATTTTTTTATAACTGTGTCTGATGACTTTAAATGTAAAGCTTTAATTTTAATGGTTGATTGTTTGAATTGCGTTTCATTTTATTTTATTTCGTCATAGCTATTTATGATCGGCGATTGTATAAAAATTGCTACATTTAGAATACACAAATAATAAATTTAAATTTCGTTAATTAACGTTTATTGTGTTCTACTATGAATTGGTGCACGAAATACAGAGATGGAATTTACCATTGTACTGTACTTTCAAATATTTAATTTTTTATTAATATTTTATGAACATTAAAATAAAGGCACATACAAGATTCTTAAAATATAGGCTATTTAATTAAAATTCAAAAAGACGTAGAAAAATAATGACAGTAGGTAGATACAACCACAGATACAACACACGTAATAAATTCAACTGTTTGTGAATAAATTATTGTATTTGTTTGACCCGGCTACTTGACGATGAATATAAATTATAATTTAGGTACGTAATACATTAACGATAGCCATCAATGTGACATTGTATTACATAAAACAAATACAATTCATCAAATGTTGCTTTTTAATTTGTCTAATTGAAGTGGTGTTTAGTATGTAAATTGTTATCAGGCTGTTTAATTTTATTTATGAACAATCCATTTTAATTGCTTCTAAGCGTAATAGTTTTTGCTTAACATTCAATTACATTGAAACTGTAGTGTTTCAAATGCTTAGTGACAAGGGTAAAATCTATTAAACAATTCGCTTGAAATATTTAATTATATATTTAAATATAGTTTTGATCTTCAGTTATACGTCTTCTACGTTAATAAATACAAATATTAAATTAAAACACTATGATATTCTGTGTTTATTGAAGTACTAAGTGTAACTGGTAATTAAAAAGCTATTTGTACTAATAGTAAATATCCTACGAAGGTTGATCATACGCAAGTTAGTATTTATTTTCGAATTATAGGTCAATCAACAGTCTTGGTGTTTTTCCCAATTCATTAATTGTGCCTGTCCTAGAATACGTTCGTTGTAATTGTAATTATTTGAATGCAAGAAACTCATTGATTGGCCATATAAAGCAAAAACTTATAAGAGTATATTGGATTTTAAGGCATTCAAAATTATTTATCTATCGAGCGTAGCACAGTTCAAAATCCTCATTACAAGGCTAATAAAAGAAACCAAATGCTGACAGGGCGTCACCTACTCTCGTCCCAGTTCTCAGACACAATTAACTCCTACTCCCACTATTGTACGAGCAGTTGACAGTTTTACCGTATCTATTAAATTGTCAGCCACAGATGTACATAGAAGTCACAACAGATTATTTATCCAGGCACACTCCATTAATTTTTCCCGTCACAAAAGGACACTGAATGCTTTGAAAGAAGCAGCGGACCCTTGGCCCAAACTAGCGTCTGACGCAGAGCCCCTTTTTGCTACGCGCTCGTCAAAAGACAATGGGGGCGGGTGTTGAGGAATCATAAATCAACTGTTGATTAATGAACTATATGGGCTAATCATATCATGTGAGCTTTTGCGGTACTAACTGCGGGTATTCGGTCGCGAATAGACATTACCCGCTCGAAAGCACTTTGTGTAGCGTATTTAACAAATTCAATTTTGTGGCGGCCGGCCATTTTACTGATGCCAAGTTAATTTAGGATTACATATACGTACATGGATATACATATCACGTAGTATTACTTTTCATTTGGGACTATCTGAAGAAACATAACAAGGTTCAGTTACATTTTGGCCGGTACGTTTTTGCAACACATTAGTCGCTAACATTAGGGAGATGTGAGAAAACTTGGGTCGATTTTCGCTAAATCAAATATAATTTGTTATACTTTGTTTATATGGGGTGTGTGTTTGATTATATAGCGTGTGGGTATAGTAATTCAAACGAAATAATTATACTTCATGTGGACAAAGTATAAAATAAATAGATGGTATGAAGGTCGCGAATGTGTATCAGTATTTTGTATATATTTTAATAAAACCCGCAATTTTTTATGGTTTCAGTTAATTAAAATCTTCCGAGTAAAGTTATTATATTCTGTTAAATATTTGCTAAAATAAACACATTTATCGGAATAATATAAGATAACGAAATTATGATCAAATTTTATAAAAATGTGTTTGATTAGGTGTTCTATTTGATTATTAGACAGTGCGCGCACGAGCAACTTTGTCTCCGCAACTATTTTGTCTCCGCAACTATTTTGTTTCTCCACCCATGGGCTAGTATGAAAGTGCGCGCACGTAGCGACGCAACTCCCCATACAATTGATGGGAGAGACAAAATAGTTGCGGAGACAAAGTTGCTCGTGCGCGCTAGCTCTAGAAAAATAAAAGGGATTAGATACATAGAAAGATTAGAAGATACTAAACAAGTGGCGGTAAATCATTATTTAGTGTCACCGAAACTTACATGAAAGCCGAGTGCGTATATCAGCTGTATGGATGTCGAAGATCACGGCGCTCGCGCCTTAGTTTCCCAAACAAGGAGGAAAGTAACTGCAACAATATATCGTCCAACTTCTAGTCTTCCAACTTCCAGATGACCCGACCCGAAGGTTGTATCGGAGCGAATGTTCCTTTAACTCGTAATGAATCGCCTTTTTCCTTGGAAACTTTCGCAAGGACAACAATTTACTCGAATCTGATTTGGCTTTATTTATCCGACGGAATTAGGTGGATTGTGAAGGTAGATATATGATTGAATAATAATAACTGTTGTGTTTAAAGTTAAAGGATTTATTGCGTAGGAAGCTTTTTATAGGTCATCGGCTATTGGCTTAGACTAAACACTGTAATGTCAATATTTTCATACGCTCACGGCTCGACGAAATGTGGTCGATCGCAGTGTATTTTACCTCCATAAATACTGAGAATATGGAATATTCTATCGCTGTGTTAAATTTGTCGAGCTTAATTTATCTAATTTTTTATCTAGAAAAATGATCAAAGGGATGGATAATAATTGTTTGCTGTAATACTTTTGTATTTTATATTCTATTCTCGAATTTGTCTTTCTTGTCAAAGTAACAACTAGACAACAAACAATTACGTTATCGCTGAAATATTTATTGTATACAATAAAGTGAGCGTAAAAGAATTTTTCAATATTATATCAATATCGTGTCCCTAATAAGTCCCATACCTACATCAGTGACATAAATCTAGGACGCGATGTCGCAAATACGATTTATTTCGTATCGCATTACAAGGTACACAGATCTTCACTTTAGCTGTAACTTGCTATCCTAGCAGCTCACTACGACAATTATTTAAGCGGCCAGCGCTGTGACAAACAGGTCTGGAAGGGAGCGGATATTCCCAATTTCCGACGGGAAGAGCTGTCGCCGCCCCCTGCGACCGTGCGACCGTGGCGCCTCACCTGTATATATTTAACCGTTTATTTAGTAATGCAGTGAACCGCAAACTCGAAACGTTTGCTTTTGGCTTTGAGAGCTCCCCTCTGCTAATGTATTGGAGGTATAGATTGTGATGAATGCAAGCTACACAAACGAGCAAACTTCGTCAACGTTAGCTGACCCATTTTAAAAATAGAAATGGGATGTAATTTCATAAATTAATTATGTTACGAGGTACGTTTCACGGTGATTAATATAAATTTGCGAGAGTTATTTTATGAGTAAAATTTTAAGAGTGGTTAAATAATTTTTAATTTTACATTTGCAGGGTGTTTTCTATATTTTTTGGGTAGTAAGCAGTGGAGTACCTACATAACTATTAGGTATTACATTTAAGTAGGTCTAAATTACTCAAAGCACGTGAATTACGTATGTAGTACATATTCGTTTATTATCCTTTGCCATATTATCTTGTACCATACATATTAGTAGATAATTTCCTTCCAAACGAAGTTTTTGTTTTCAAAGATGTGCTTATTCCTATTAAATTTAAACAGTTAAATCGTAGGTGGTGTAATATAGATAGAGACATAGGCGTTCTATAGTGAGTGATATATCATTTCAGAGATGTAACGGTCTGTCGGGGGACCTTTCAACTTTGTGACGTAAATATGAAGTAAAATCCCATTTTCAGGTGCACGTGGGTGGGATTAAATTGACACGTGTCTCGGTTTATTTAGGATACATAAGGTCAGAGTTTAAATTCGCTTCTGATTGATTTTATACGAGTTTTCATTATAGGCAAAGTGTTGGATACCTACGTATCGGGTGTAATGTAATTAATGTGTTGGGTGTGAATATGGTGTCTTTTATGTCTTATTTTATTTAACGTTTTGAGATCTTAATAGATTTGATATGTGATGGCACTTTTATGTTCTTTAAAGGTAGATATATGTACTGTAGGCAGCTAGGTACATAGATTTATTTTATGTATGATGTGTTTTGAATTTTTTTTTAATTAAACTTTAAAATTTATTTATAATATGTTATTGCAGTCAATCTTTTGTCAGTTTTCTATATACTTAACTAGGTTTCCGCCCGCGGCTTCGCCCGCGCAGTCACAGAAAAACCCGCATAGATCCCGTTCCCGTGGGAATTCCGGGATTGTGTCATTTTCCCGGGATAAAAAGTAGCCTATGTCCTTTCTCGGTTATCAAATTATCTCCATACCAAATTTCATGAAAATTGGTTCTGTAGTTTAGGCGTGATTCAGTAACAGACAGACAGACAGAGTTACTTTCGCATTTATAATATTAGTATGGATAAGTAGGTATCTTATAAGTTATAAGAGACTAACAATACATTAATCTCAGATTCGTGTCGTTCTAAAAATCCAGCCTAACAAAGAAACGTCCCAGCGCATAATTTCTCCAGGGCGAAGAGCGATTTTAAACAAATTTCCAACAGGAGATAGAATTAGAGAACTAATTTGGACCATTCAAGTTCGTCCCCGCGCTCAACTTATTCCTTGAAGTTTTCACAAATTAAATATCTCATTTCTTTCTCGTTCAAAGGTACACTTTTTAGATGTTTTAGATCTCACGTTTGTTTTAGGAGCACTCGACTCACGGAGTTGACGAGATTTCTTTGCGATTTGATAAAAATATTAATTACGCGATTCCAATGTTAAGTGTGTAATGTTTCGTAATTTATTGCTGAAGGCAATTTTGAGGTAACGATGCTTAATATTTTTTTTTCCGAAGAAAATATTATTATTTCATTTTATCTAGGGCTAATCAGATTAAGTTAATGTTACTATTGGTTTATCCCTTTACAATATTCTTAATGGTTCTATTGGATTTGAATGACTCAATACAAAAACAACGCAATATGAATCAAGACTTAACAAAATGCGAACAAAGAACACATTTAATATTAAACGTAGATTAAGTCAGCATTACACGTTAATTTAACACAATATAAACTACGAATACAACTTTCTGTGTGACATATGAACAACAGAATTGGATTATTACAGTTGAATCGCAAGATAAAGTAAGTTTTATTTGTTTTATATTTCCGACATATTTTTATTAATGCATTTGCATACAATAATATAATAAATATCCACTTATACATGATAAAACACAAACAATTAATGACACTAGAAAAACCTACGAGCATAATATGTACATAGGTATATTAAGGCGGCATCACACGTGAACGCAGTACAAAGCTACGGGGCAACTTTATGTGTGACTATGAACAACAAAATTAAATCATTACACTGACAGCGCAAGGAAAGATGAGTTGGAACGACTAGAAAGTTCTGCTACAATAAAGCTTAACGATACCGTAAAAGTTTAACTGTAGTTTACAGTGCCTTTGCTGAGTGCAGTGGACTATTAGATATGCATTAATGTCATTTGTACCATGTACGTACGAGCGGTTCGGTTGTAGTGCAAATGAATGTTTGGTAACGAGGTTGCGATGAGGCTGTATTTAATTAAGGCGAATATAAACTTGCTTTTTTGTTTACTGACGAAATAATTAAATATTACCACGTACTGGTATAACTCATGACAGTGGTACTATTACCACTGTATTTGATATCTATATATCAAAGTGTACGAAGTCTAGTTTAATAAAAACGAATTTATATCTTACGAAAGATATTTAATATTTATTCTGTATTGTAGAAGCCGGTAAATATTTAATCTATTCATCTGTACTGGTACTGGATTATTTTGTTTATGATTTTATTTATATTTTTGACCAATTTATTTCTAATAATTTATTTTATCTATCATGATAGATTGAACGATCTGTCCTTAGAAATTATTTATAAGCAAAGACAAAACTCAATTACTTCAATTAGCTATAATTTGTAGCTGAATGGAAAATTATGATTTATTAACCGGCTTTAATAGAGGAACAATTATAAAATTGAAAAATGAACAACAAATTACGAAAAATAAATTTAGTCGTTTGGAAAATGTAAATGCCCCAAATCATAGACGCATTTATAAGTAGGTAATTCGTTTTAATAAGGAAATTTGACACAGGATTCAAATATTAATTTATAAAATCGATACGTAATATTGTAGTCATGTGAAAGTTAACAGGCGATCGGCGAACGCGCGGATAGAACCTTCATATAACGCACAATAAACTTTTATATCTTCCGAGGAAAAACTGAACGGAAATGAAGTTGTTTCAGCAAAAAAAGTATGCTAGAAACTGTTATTTCTTCCTCACGGTAAGTTAAATTAATCGGCGAATAAAAAATTAACGTCCATTTAGATAAAAAAAGCAAAGTTCCGAGTTTAAACTGCGAAAACAGAGGAACGGTTGCGCTTTTTACATTTTATGTTAATATCACGTTTGCTATATGAAATGAGGGCGATTATATTCGGTCCGTTGGATGAGGGTAACTCGTATTAACAAATTAAGTTACTATTATTTTTAATTCGGGCAGTATTGTACGTGGTAAATAATGGTATGAACAATTGATTTTGATTAATGATAATTTGCTGGGTTAAAAATATTCCTAAATGTATATTGCGTAATTGTAATTAAGCAAGATTTAATATTTTGATGATAAATACTGACGATGAAAACTGTTTTTCATTCATAGAGACACTTTTTTGTTGCACTGAATTTATTTCGACTTGATTAGGTATTATTCCACAGAATAACATTTGTTTGTGTAGATGTCGGTAGATGATACATAAAATTTAAAAAATAATACATTTTCATAAGGTTCATATAGTCCTTATCTAGTTGCATTTGAATTATAAAAGAGATTGCATTTTAACCTTTTGCTACGTAAAAAGGTAATTGCAAAGTTCACGGTGCGCGTTATAATTAATATATTTATTATATACTAGCGGTCCGCCCCGGCGTCGCCCGTGGTACATAATTACGTTTTCTCTACATAATAACCATCCTCGTACTTTAAGGAATATAATAAATAAAAAAAAAATTATCGAAATCGGTTCAGCCGTTCTCGAGTTATGCGCTTACCAACACATTTTGCGATTAATTTTTATATACAGGGTGTAATCGTTAAGTGTGCACAGGCGATTTTTCCGTAAGTATTACAGATAACAAAAAACTTTAAAACGATATCGAAAGTACATAACCTAATGAGTAAAATGGCCGTAATTAATTTTTAAAAATAAATCGAGAAATATCAAAAAAATTATCTTTAAACCCTCCCATACATTAAGTATGAAATATGAATATCCCATATACATTTAATATGAAAGATTTTAGCTTTCTTTTTCCTTTTTTTGGTTTTTTCACATGTTGACAAAAACTGACATTTTCCACGTTTTTCCGGACATTTTCACGCATTTTCCGGGAATTTTCCGGACATTTTCCGGACATTTCCCAGGCATTTACCGGGGATTTTCCAGGCATTTCCACGCATTTTCGGAAAATGTCTGGAAAACATCCGGAAAATCCCCGGGAAATGCTTGGAAAATCCCCGAAAAATGCCTGGGAAATTTCCGGAAAATAACCGGAAAATGCCTGGAAAATGCTCGGAAAATGTCTGGAAAATATCCGGAAAATGCGTGGAAATTTCCGGAAAAACCGTGGAAATACCCAGGAAAAGGCCTGGAAAATATCCAGAAAATGCGTGAAAATGTCTGGAAAATATCCGGAAAATGCGTGGAAATTTCCGGAAAAACCATGGAAAATGCCTGGAAAATATCCGGAAAATGTGTGAAAATGGCTGGAAAACATCCGGAAAATCCCCGGGAAATGCTCGGAAAATCCCCGGAAAATGCCCTGGGAAATTCCCGGAAAATAACCGGAAAATGCCTGGGAAATGTTCGGAAAATTTCTGGAAAATATCCGGAAAATGCGTGGAAATTTTCGG
>CAJQZN010040989.1:0-11520 GCA_907164685.1 Colias eurytheme | reverse complement strand
AAGCGCGTCACACACGGTGAAGATACTATAATATTTTATGTTAAGATTCTCTAATATAAAATATTACAGTATCTTAAGGTATCCGGAATCAGAAACCTTAAGATACTGTAATATTTTATATTAGAGAATCTTAACATAAAATATTATAGTATCTTCACCGTGTGTGACGCGCTTAACGCAGACTTGTTTGTACTTTTAAATGATTTCTGTTGATCTACAGAAGAAGAAAATTCTACAAATGTTGTATGATATGTTGTGTACCTTGAGTAGCAATTTAGTCAATGTCGTACTACTTTGAGGATGCATTATTAAGATAATTCATAAGGTGGAATACTGTTACAGTGCATAATACAATGATCGTAGAGCAAAACGTATTGAAAAAATGATCTCCAAGTGTTGGTATTACAATAACCATATGAAATGCTCAAGATTTTATTTCGTATCGTGATGGGGTTATATTTTGCGGCTCTCGGATTATGTAAAGAAACAGAACAGAATAACATAATCCCGTTTACTTAGGTGTTTTTCAATCCGGTTTGCGTCTCACCTCATTGTGCTACGCAAATATTTGTCGAGTTTTCAAGAGTTGTATGTTTTTTCGCACCCAAGGTGCGTTACATTGCTCGAAGGTGCTTAGAAAGGTTTTTGTTTGTTATCAATATGGTAGGGTTAGATACGTGGTTTTGGAGTAGGTGAGAAATATCGTTTTGCGATGTTTGCGTATTATCTTTATGGATAATGTTTTATTGGAAAATTCTTTTTGTCACGCTTTTTCAAATGACACACTGAAATAATTGAAGAAATATAATGAAATTGTTTACATTTATTTAACTGGCAAGATTAGTCCCACCAAGGAAGCGTATAATTGCTATGAAAAATAACATACTATTCTCATCATAAAAAATGTATATATCCTCATAAATAACAATGTTCCACGTGTAGGTATATATGGTCATAAATGTAATTATAATTTTAAAGTAATGCATAAATAATTTAAATTATATTGAAATCAAAATTATATGAATTAAAGCGTATATCTCAAATTATTATAAAAGCCAAGTTTAATAGGGGAGAGGAATGTTTAAAAATTGCATCGTATACCCCGAAAGGCAGCTATCTTGCTTTGCCGTGGTCACTCCGCGGGCTTCCAGCCTGCCCACTTAACCACAAACTTCTTCGTCTGAATGAAAAAACTTTTTAATAACTCCTCGAGGCACGTTTAAATCCTCGTCTTACGTATACATTTGTATATCTTGCTCGTGAATTTTATATGAGTTTTATATAATGGAGCGATGCTTATGTGGATATCAGCGTTAGTGGTTGCTTTATAATGCCTAGCTGTATGATATAAACTTCTCGGAGATAAAAGATCATACTCGTGTGGAATATATTATTTCTGTGTCTTGTGGGGTCAGGGGAAATATGTTTCATCGATTTATGAGCAAGGAGAGATAAATAAATATCCATATTGAATGGTTAAAATGGACTAAATAATATAATTGTAGAAATTAAAGCCTGTGTTAGTAGGACAGCCTTTAGTAGCCTTCTGTGCTTATTTACTTGCACGTTTTGCTCTCTGCCGTTGGAGACTTGCTACTACTTAGGTTTATCAATTTCCACTGAAGGAAAACCCTGTATCAGACTTTTTAGCTGGTGGCATGCGATTCATCATTACTCTGGTCATAACGAACTCTGATCTGAAAAAGTCTACGAAAGAATTCCTTTACCAAACTCGGTCAGTGAAAATGGAAAATAAATTCCATTAAGCACTTCAGGCGATTGTCTCGTTGCCTGTCTGGAGCCTGACAACTAAATCTGTCTTTAAAGACTTTGTAGTCGTGTAAATGAATATTGTACAACGAATTGGGTTAATATCATTTGCATTACGGAGATTGGGATAGTTTTAGTGGTTACTGACCTTGCTTGTAAGGGTCCGTGCAGACAAATACCTTAAGAGAAGGCCGTTAAGGTATATTTTACGTTGTTACAAGGTTGACTTTAATATAAGATTCTGTTTATAATTACGCGAAGAAATAATTTTGTGTTCCTTTTGAACTCATATAAAATCGGTTACGTTTATATTTAACTATAGCATATATTTTAGCAACAAAAACATTGTAATAGCCATAAAGTTTGTCGAGTCCAGCTAACAAATATTACAGCTTATACCAGTAGTTCTATAAATAGAGCATGCATCATTAATAAAACGAAAGTCATATTAATCGGAATTACTCCACCGCAGCAATGTAGGAAGCATGTATTTAACCAAGTTTACGAGTTATCTTGACGCTAACTTACTTCATATATCGTACATGCACGGGAATTAACTTCTGTTACAGTACTTGGTGTGTCAAATTGTTATTTTTAAGGTATGTTGTACACTGTATGATTATTATAAAAAAAAAATGTAAATAATTTTAATCGACACATAATCATATCGATTAATTTGTTTCATTCCTTCAAACCAACAAATGACAATATAACTTTACAAACGATTTTTAGTAGTCACTCTAAACGAATTGTACCCAGGTGCAGCCGAGGCAGCTAGTAACTAGTGAAAGTAACTTTACATAAAAACAAAGCATTTGATTCAGGTGCATTCTACACAGATCGATATTATGCACAACAGAATTTTAGTACTCTGCGACAAAAATATTAACAACATGCGAATGTACACGAAGGTGTGTTTTTAAAAGTTGATCGCGGTACACGGCGTGGGGTTTTCATCGATCATTTGCCTGCAATTTTCCGGGTACGTGCCTAAATCTAGCCCCTGTCGGATTGCCTTGACGGTCTAATGCGTCAGTCCCCTGCCCGGCCGAATATTCAATTTTTGTGCTTGCTTTACGCGTGGAATTGTTTATTGCCATCACGCTGGAGTCTCTTTGAGAGATTGGATCCACTCTTGTGTATGAAAAGTAAGAATGAGAGATTTGGATTAGATATCGGTGTCAGTTCCCTGTGTTAAGTACTATCGTATATTTTAGTTTAATAGAAATTGTACTTAGGTTTTGTTACCGAGCTCTAAGTGCGCTATTGGCTGGTTTTCTTTTAATGAAAGAGTGCAGCGCGGATATTACACAATATATGAAAATATGAGCGTTGTAAATTGTTAAAGTTGCGGTTGTGTTGTGGTGAAACTAGTTGTGATAAAAGAAATGATAAAGATAATATAAACTTTATCGTTACTAATTACTGTTAGTCTTAAAGCAGACAGAATATATGAATATTGTCCTCTATAATATATTTGAAAAAGAAACATTGGTCATGAGACACTTGTAAGTATAGTGAGTAGGCAATCAAAGACCGTAATTGTAAGTACACTAACCCCAATAATTAAATACATGTCTGAAGTTTTAAAAGGAAAAGAGTTGGTACATTTTATTGGCTTTAAGTGCAGCATATAAAATTCATAGCACTCCAGCAGAGTGCTTAATCAGGGTCCAGGCCCAGGGCGGTTTAATTCCGTTTTAATAAACCGTTATAATACTATAAAATGGGAAATAATCGTGCCTCGTTAGGCTGCGGTGTTGGGGAGAAAATGTTGCTTCGAATCGTGTTATTACTTTCTATAGTTTATAAGTTGTAAATTATCAATATTCTTCATTTTATACTTAATTTTATACATGATGGACCTTTTATAGAGTTTTCCCTATCACCCTTTTCCTCGTGTTTTCATACAGATCAAAATTAAAACGTATTTATTTGGTTCTATATGGTATTGATATGTCTCATTTCATTATTTGATATAAATATATAATAACCAACTCCACATAAAATAATTTTCCAGCAGACTGAGAACTGTGATTAAAATTTCACCCTCACAACAATCCTCGTTAATAAAAAGCAATCCTTTTTGAACCTCCGGCATATTATGAAAAAATATTTCTCGTTCAATAGTATAAGCTAGGTATATAATCAGCAAAGTTTCCTATATGGTTAACGAAACGGGGACGCATATAATACGAGCTGCAATGTATTTGAAAAGGTCGCTTCATCGGTCTAATTTCCGCGGTCCTCAGCGAAACAAAACAAATACTTGCACAATAGTATATGGGCCCTTCTATGCGACAGTACTTACGTATTTTTATATTATGCCTGCTTGGAAACAGCGCTTTAAAATGAAGCGTGCGTTGTTAGGGAAAATTACTTTTTAACAGATTTGTTGGTTGGGACTTGGGGCAAATAGAAGTTATCTAAAACAAGGAGGTTAATTAATAGTTATGAAAGTGCGCTTTTAGGTAGAAATAGATAGTAATTTAAGAAGATGTACGTATAATGATGCCACACCCAAAGTAACAAATAAAGACATGAAGAAAAATAAATAAACACAATGTAAGAATTTATGTAAAATTGTATCTTTTTCATATCTAATGTTAAGTATATCTTGTAAAGTATTATAACACGTAGCTTGTAAGTAATACGCTGTCATGCATGCTTAGACCTGAAGATACAACTTGCCCGAGAAGCAGCCGGCTTTATTTCTGTAATCCGAAGATTTTCCTCAATTCCTTGTAACTCCTTTGACTACACACTTGGATTAATTCGACTGACAAGTGATAAGTTTCCTTGTACGCTTTACATAGGAAAAGCATTTGTTATAATCGCTGTAGAAGTGGGACAAATCGGAGTTAAACGAGTTGAACTGGCTTACCTCATAAGCATGGATAAGTTTTTCTAAGCTGTCGATTACAAAGTGGACTTTGTCGTACTACCGTGTTCTTACGCTTAAGACAGTCCCAGTGTAATATTATAAAATATATTTGTTGGTGTCCTAAGATTTTAGACCACTTCATCAAAAATTTACCCCTTTACGTGATTTGTCTAAGAGATTGACAAAGCGAAATGAAAATTTACTCCCGTAATTGCTATTGAATGAAATTTATATTTTTGTCATCTGAATATATCGATATGCAAATGAGTACAAGCGAACAGCCAGTAACCGAACGTTACACTTAACGTATAAATTTCCCAAACGAAACATAATCAATTATAACGGGACACTCAATTCCGCAATCTACGATCACCAATCAGAGGTCGGTATTTACATAGAAATGTGCAATCCTGATAAACATCGACCATTGGGGGCCGAAGACATTATGCTAATTCCACTAAGCATTATACCAGCCAATTATATACATATACATATTCATGATTACGCTCGCTATTGATGGCACCTACTAATGCTCATTAAGTGGTCTATTAATGAGCTGCGCTTGATTGAGTTAAATCCAAGGTGGTTTTAAGAAATTAGAGATGTAAGTAATTAGATGCAGTACGATAGACGCATTAAATGTCAAGGTGTCCAAGGCATCTATTTACTTCTATTTTTTGCATGAGAGGTCGATCGTTGCGAGGGCGTTTAGTTATTTTAATGGAATAAACACAAAATAATTATAAATTTATAACATAAAAATAAGGCAGAAATCTTAGAATGGCATGCATAGAATAAGAAATAAACGATATATTATGCAACCATGTATCTTTTGATTAAACAAAGGAATAGATTTGTATGTTTTTATTTAACTTATAGACAAAGTGATGCCTATAGAGTATATAGGTATCAATTGATAAATAGCAGATAGCTAGTGAGCCGCAGCAACATTGATGTAATCGTGACATTATTCGGGCGGTGTAAAGTGGCATTGTCTCAGCATCAGGGGTAGGACAAAAGAGCTCACTTAAGCCGGGTAAGCCGGAGGACGATGTTTGTACGGAAGGCAATAATGGACGATGTCACTGCCAACATTTGACTACGCAAACTGGCACGACGTCTCATTCGCCGTTTACCGTTTAAATGCTGAAATATTGCTGCGATTTTTGCTTTGCCCCTCTCAATTTTGTAACGTGGAAACGTTCAGTCATGTTTCGAGAAGTGATAGTTACTACGCTGTGCTAGAAGTCTTGTCGAAACAGCAAACTGCGAGGAATAAAGTAAGAAATATACAGCTACTACAAGCATGATAGCGCATACGCAGCCACTTATAGGACATAGTGTCAACGATGTAAACGCTGTTAGTGTACATTGAAATCCTAAGTTATATTCTATACAATATGAAAACAATGTAATGAGAAATTATCGCAGAAAAACCTCGAAAAGCCGTAAGGCGGCAGCTAGTTAAGTACAAATACACGCAACGATAACAATGTATTAACAAGGTGCGAAATTAAGTTATAGGCGTTAATTCAATCTAGATACATAACTAATAAACAAGCCAAATGCCCATTCCACAATGGGATTAACAATAAAGGAGTCTTGCTTATCTTGGGGTCTTGTTATTCGAGGTCCTCCTGCAAATGAAGGGTCTCAGTTCGAACTAATTTATTGTGGCCCAATTGAATCTTCATTTGACAACAATTGGGCAGGCCTTTGTAACCTGGAGGTATTCGGAGTTGGGATTTGTTTCATTATGCGATGGCGCCGGTAACTCGGTCCGTGTAACCGAATACGTGTGACGTTTTGATATACGGAACCCCTGAATGGATGAAAGGCCTAATAGAGAGTGGAGTGGTCGGTGGTGTTTACTTTTTAATCTGTTATATTGGTGCCCTAGAGTTTCTGCTATGCCGCTAGTGGTAGCAGATGTTATTTTTATGTATTCAAAAATTTTAACTTCTAAATTAGCTTCGATATTCATATTTTTCGTTATATATAGTATCAATAATAATTATTTCTTTTTTGTTCTAAACCGTAATATGGAATATTCCGTTAGCCTAAAACTTATTCGGTATCTACACTTTTGTCTTTATCAAAAGCGTAGTTATATGAAAGTTTTATATCCGTCACTGAAATATACCTTTAATCTCTGTTTACATTTTCAAATAGTCACGAAATTGTAGCGCTTAAACAATTTTTGTTGGAAAGTTGCATCTTGGGGCTCATTATGCTGCTGCAGCGCATACAATGTCTCTTCGGGGGCGAGTTAGCACAGCGAGTATCATTCACACTAGTAATTTTTAATTAAAACTAAATTCTACATAAACATTTTTACTTGCGGGGAAACGAAATTATTGTATTAATTTATATTGCGCGGTGAGACTGTTTATCATTTTAATGTTTGGTGAGTTAATAAATTTTAATCTAGTGGACGGGATTATCGGTTAACTTTGTAGGTAGGTACGTCTCTTTATTGAAACTGTTTTGTATTAAAAGTATTTAATTACGTTAATCTGACGTTATTATATTTTAATTTATAATTAAGTTTATTATTTCGTATGATATATTTTAAATTGATACGTATTTAATTGCAATATTTAGATGTGTATTCGTGTCATCCATAAAAAAATGCTCTTGCCTTATAATTTCTTATTAAAACAGGTTACTAAAAACTGAATCTACTAACTAAACGTTTTACCTATTTATGTGCAATGTGCATTTTATTTAAAAGAGCGAACCGCTAACAGATATCTCAAAAATGCATATATTACAGTGGAGATGAACACATTCGCCATATTCAAAATGAATTTTGCAGACGCCTAAGCATTTTCTAATAAAAACATCGACCAGACGCTTATATGAGACATTCAATAAAGTAGGTGGGAGCCTTCGCGCTTTGAGATTTTAATACTCTAGTGTGGAAGATGGGGAAAATAAGAATTCTCCACACCTATTCTTTCGTTAAATTCTATTTAGTGCATTCTTAACGGGTACTTTTTAATATCAGTGAAAATGTGGCGAAATTAATGTTTTTAAATGTTTAATAATAATTTTAAAATTTCAGATTTTTAATTTAATTTCGACATTATAGTTTGTATTAAAGTTTTGTAGTCCATTAAAACTATCATCTTTTGTGCTAATAACAAAATTAAGACCGTAAAACTAACAATGAGTCCATAATTTGATACGTTTATCATACGTATACGTTTCACAAAATTAGTCGACATAAATACCTACTTAATATACATACCTTAGTGATGGATAATATGACCATCGATCGTCCAATTTGTCTATTTTTGTATAAAAACCATAAAGAAAAGTTCAGTTTTAATCTATAATAAATTATTGTTTTATAAAATATATTATAATTATAGTTTAGAGCATATACGTGATCTATTTTTTAAACAAGGACGCCCGCCGAGTTGTCGTCATTAATGAAGTAGTTATTTTAATATGTATACTGTATAGCCTAGATAGTGGATAGACATCTGATGATATTTACAGTCGAATGAAAGATCGTGATTATGATTAAACAGTGAATATTCTGTATATATTTTATTATTTTCTTTACTGTGGGGTTTTATAATGTCATTTTAAGTTCGAAAATCGATATACGTAACACTTGATTCTTTTACACATTGGAACAGTCCTCCATTTCTACGTGTCGAAAGAAGCACTTTAGAAAATCATTATAGATGTTTCAATATAGATTTTGTTTAGACTTAAGAGCACCAGCTGAGCAAAACAATTTTATGCCTCCACACCAAGTTTTCCTATAAAAAGAGCGTGTCACGAGTACATGTGTCAAAAGTGAAACTTCTTTGGCAAGATACAAAGATATCGAAATTGTGTCCGTACTCCGTGACGTATCGCCAGGACGCGACCATGAAATTTTGTTCTCAACGCGCCTAAAGAAGTTTCACTTCAAAAGGGAAAGAAGCGTTAAAAGCGGTTCCCATCAAATAGCATCTCGTAAGATGGCTAACGCATCTAAACCTATTTTTGTGGCGTTGCCGAGAAACAAAATGGCGCAGAACGTTTATGAGTGAGCGGAAGCCTGCGCTAATAAGCAGCCGGCGAGGTGCGAAGCTATAAAGGTTTTTGCTTTAATATTATATACGCTGTTTCTGTGAGGAACTTTTATCAGGTACTGCGGATGAATCTCTTTATGAATTCTCGTCACTTGTTAAAAGATTTTTGTTACAAGTTGCAAATTTTGATGTCTACTTTTGGAAGGTTAGTGCTTCGATGTACAAGTGGTTTGGCTTTGTTGTGACTGCAAGCAGTTCGCATTTCCTATTCTTTGGTTTAAGATGTGTTTGTTTCGTTTATTGTAATTTAAAGCCATGAGACTTCAACGTTACAACAGCTATAAGGGGTTAATTAAGAATGATTAAAAATGTAACGTAGTTAATAAGAGCAAATAATTTACATCCACTTTTACATTAAATCTCTCAGCTATGATTAGTGATAGCTAACTGGAAAGTTTTTAACGGACTATCATTTAATCCCGCGAGTGGAGTGTATTCATAAAACTATCTAGACGGTTTTAATTAATTCTGTAAAGTAGAACAAAGTTTTTATATCTTTGTAAAGCGTAAATGCTGCGTCCATCGTGCCTTTGCTATCTGTCAAGGCGGCTTACTATAAAATCTTGCAGCATTATTGTTTAGAGAGTGGGAAAGTGATGGCGCTAGACGACCTATATAGCGTTGTCACTTTTCCACACTGGTAATAATACTGCTTTAAGACAACATGGTACGGGAGCGGGATTGTTACTTATCGACCGTTGCGATGTTCTTGTAAACTTTCACACCTCACGATGTTCATTTTGTTAACTTCCAAAAGCATTAAACTTTCCACGTTTTTACGAGGGCAGTTACGCCTGATGTTTGTGAATTTTTAATAATCTTCTTGCATAAATGTAAAGGTGTAGGTACTTATGTGTGTATATAATGTTTTAATCTTGCTATGTTTCTATCGTGTTGGTCACAGATATTGTCACATAGCTTTAGGTAGATATTAAATTAATCATTTTTATTTTGCTTTCTTATTTAAATAGACATATAGCAATTAATTTCTTATATTCAGTTCTGAAGGTGATATAAACCCACTCACTAAAATCACCTTGTTAGGAAAATCACATTCCGTCTAGATGAAGACTGTAGAAACTAAAAATAAATAATTTTTAAAGTTTATGTTGAGGCTTATTTTCTTATTAGAAGACTGTTTTCGATGAGACTGTGTTCTTAAAAACTAAAATAAAAATTTATTTAAATAGTAATTTCCATTTGTAGATACACGTATTCTAAACTGTATAACTGTATTAGAAATAGCGCTACCAATACGTTTAAAGGCAAGGGTATCGCATAAACAAAGGAATATATTGCTTGAAACAAAGCTAGTCAATATGGAGAACAACAATAATTGAATAACAAACAACGGACGGACCTCGAAGCAATTCAGATAGTGGAACAACACGTCCTAACTCAGCGTTGAGTGCGGGTCCAGAAGCGAATTAACGTAATATGTTCGTTAAGAATTGAATGAAAATTTCTACTACCCTCTATTTATAGACTGCTTTCACATTCTCGATGCGGAATTTACAAATAAAGCGCATTCAGCGATTTACGAGTACGCGTACGCTTTTATAATATACTCGATACGTTGACAATGATTCATGGTAAGTGTCTATCGAATGGTGAATACACGGTGTTGTTTCACCCTTTACTGAGGAAAAGTGACACGTAAATAGTGTCTCGAGTTGCAAACGCGACGCGCATACAGATGGAAAGTTGTAGCTCCCCAAGCGTGCTCCAGAAAGTTGGTTATAAAGCGCGATGTTTATGAGAACTTAAATTTGGAATCGAATTGCGACTCGATATCAAATGCAATTCTCATCTCTGTTTGGAAAGCCACAAGCGTCCCACCGCTGAGACTAATGCCGATACGTGACCTAATCGTAATGAGTGTAAAGAGCAGTCAATTTTGTTTAATCTTACTTATGGCTACGTCTTCTTATGTAGGTGCTTTATATACAAAATTTGCTCGGGTTCAATGTATAAACATTCAATTGTTAACAAAATTGATCAGCGAAATGCGTTTGCCCCACTAAAGGAACGAGCGAGACCTTACATCTCACTTTTTGCACAAAGAAATTGTTTTGTAAATAAATAATGTATTGTGTAGGCATTCCTTAGAAGCTTTTTAATCAGTTTCAAAAGGAAGCCATACGGCTTGCGGTGAATTAAGGAATAATACGAGGAATGCGGCATCAAAAACGTGCCAATTTAAAATTTCAAGAAGCGTTCCGAGTGTTCTTGGAATTATTTCAAACATTATGGAGCGCAGTTAGTTTTTCCTCTTTTAAGTATTTTATTGGATCAAATAGCAGTTTACTTAGTTACTATGCGGAGGTTTCATTTAATGCTAAACATTTTTATATGTTAGGTTTTTAAGAAACAAAATATTATTCATAGCTTATATTTAGAGTATCTACCTATTGTGCAAAATTAAGTTATTGTAATATATAATTGTCATTATACTAATGGTACCAAAACGGACGTGGTGAGTGTTTAGTAGACAAAGTAATTATTTTGATATCCTTGTGCACTTTAATACACTCGCAGGGAATGTATAAAGCGCATACAAATTATTGCTCTAAGAAAAGTTTCATTTTCGCGATCTGAATTTTAGATGACAGTTCAAGAGTCTGTTGCATTTAATATCTTCTTGGATATTTCAAACTGAATATTCTCTTCAAAGAATTGTTGGAGATATACATCTTGCCTGAACAACCGACTGGATTAGATGGGATCATAGTTTAGTAAGTTATTGTGAAGAATAAAGCTAATATTGAAAAT
>CAJQZN010040988.1:14179-39720 GCA_907164685.1 Colias eurytheme | reverse complement strand
TTCTAATAGTATTTATATATTTACCTATAATTTTACTGCAAGCATTCCAAATAATTTACTAAATTTAAATGAAATAATAACTAAAAAAATGAAATTTCATATCCTTTACAAAAAATCAAATAGTAAACTATAGGTACAAGTATTCGAACGTAGAACTTGATTGGTCAGCAGTTTTGATGCTGTCTTTGTCTTTCTCATAATCGTTCACGGTTCATTTTGTTTCATTCATTTGTGTATGTGGCAGCTGTGGGTGTATTATTCGTAGTTTTTTCCTTACAAATAAAAATTGAAACAATTACCTAATTTTTCTTCATGTAGAAGTAAAATTAAATAGTGAGTAACGTAAATGTAATTGTATAAAAAACAAATATATTTTTCTAGTTCCGGTCGTTAATCATTTCGCTTTGAAACATGAATGATCGCCATGTTGATTGTCAAAAGGTGTTATTCGTATCGTATCGTATGAGAGAAAAGTGAAATTGAAATAGTGTTATATTTTCAGAGGCCGCGATATCTGAAGATCGCTCGATAGCTTCCTTGGTGTAGTTAAAATAAAGGGAATTAGCAACCATGGCTCAACCACTACCTATACGTTTTCAAGAGCATTTACAGGTGAGTACGCCCATCACTTTTTAACAGATTTGCCGATAGCGGTTGATGAGAAAGGGCTAATTATCATTTGGATATCCCCTTTGTTCTGCTTTTCTATAAGTATTCAATAAGTAGAAGTAGGATGTGATAGTAAAATGACATTGCGCAATTGCTTGACAGTTTCCACCCCCTAGCAAATGCCAGAGGGTGCCGGTATTGATTTGTTCCATATTCCTTCTGGATCATATGTTTTCTAGATTATTGAATGGAATGAATATGATTTAATTAGTATTACACTACAACTTTACCATAATTTTTGAATCCAAATAACTTTCAATACATATAGTACAGCTTTTCTATGTACTTATTGGAATAAAATGTATGAAATTATGTTTTGTTTCTTCTTATACGTAACTTTTAAATTAATTATATTTTATTTCTAATTGGAAAGTAAAAGTTATGCTGTCTGAATATGTTCCTGCATATATTACAAATTGAAATAAGGGTGAAGAGAAACCTTATACACTGTAGATTATTGTATATACTTTTCTATATTTACATACCTAATGTATTTTATTCACCAAAAGAAACAAGGGCACAAACTCTTACAACAGTGACTAATCCCTTTTAGTTGTTTTATGAATTTGTAACTGATAAATATAGCTGATAAGTGTATAACAATGTATTGTTGATGAAATTTAATTTTTTTTAGGGTTTTTTCACAATATTAATAAAATAAAAATTAAGGAGTGTACATTTTAATGTCCGTACTTTCTTTAACTAAAGAATCAATGATCAATTATATTATAGTGAATTTGAATTTGTATATTTATCAATGAAAATTCTCTTGTATAAATTTAATGAAATATAAAATTAGGTGGTAGCTATAATAGTACTTCAAAATGAATTCTTAATAATTAAACAGAATGAATTCTACTAGTACTTACTTTAATGTTAAGACATTGATTATTGATGATTTATTTTTGATGACATGATAAAGAAAGATATAGAAAATGAAGAATATATTGTATTAAGCACCACTTAAATTTTCTACATATTCAAGAAAAGGAGGAGGTGCTCAATTCACTTATTTTTGGGTTTGTTACCTTATAACTTTCAACTGAGTGAACCAATATTGATGATTCACTTTTTTTAAAGCTGTTGTGTCTTCTATAGACCAATTTAAATTATAACTCTTAATTTATTAATATAAATTGGTAGTTTTTTGTAGAAATAATTATCGTTTAAGTCCATTCAAAATGATTTAGTTTATGTCTTAAATTCTATTAATAGAAGATTAAAAATAAAGAAAATTGTAACAACAAATTACATTCATTCAACATCACGCAGGAATAAGTTATATTTTGTTATTTTCTTAACGTTTATCACAATGAGACTATAAAAAAAGATCTGATACCTACTATTAAAAAAAATACGTGAATAAAGCTTTGTAAATTAGGTACATGATATATTAAAACTATTTGTTTACAGCTCACAAACATCGGCATCAATCCGGCGTCCATCTCCTTCAACACCCTGACAATGGAGTCGGACAAATTCATCTGTGTCCGTGAGAAAGTTGGTGACACCTCAGAGGTGGTCATCATTGACATTGGGGACCCCACGAACCCCATCAGGCGGCCGATCAGCGCCGACTCTGCTATCATGAACCCAGCCAGCAAGGTTATCGCACTCAAGGGAAAGGCAGGGGTGGAAGGTTAGAAATCAAACAATTTATTCATACCGTTTTTCCATAAAGTTTGTGATGAGTGGTTGGTGGATTGATGATGTATGACTTGGTTGGTAGAGAAATAAATTGCTTAAAGAACAAAATATGCTAGAATTTAAATATACCTACCAATAAACACAAGGTTTGACACAAGATGGAGGTGTTACATAACCCTTTCACCATGGAAATATTTAGTCTAGTCACCACATTTTTGAGATCATTAATAATAACTTCTTATTTATTTATTTAACTCTTTAATAGTTGTACAGATAGGAAAACCTTAGAACTATTATTGGGTTTATTAATAAATATATAGTAAGAACAAAAATAGAGTTAAATTTTTTATGAGTAGAAGAAATAAATATATATGATATACAAAAACTAAATTCATTCATACACTAAATGAAAAATTATAATATTCTTGGATACTAGATTTACATTGTCCAGAAGACTTATATTTTTCAAACTTAGTAAAACTTAAGTAGTACAAATAATCAATTTTATTTGTAGAATAAGTGAAATGTTGAATTATAAAGACTGAAATTATGAAAATACTAGATTTCCGTTTCGCTTAGATAAGCTTCGCCCGCGTTTTCAAAGGAAAACCCGCATAGTTCCCGTTGCCGTGGGATTTCCAATTGGGATAAAACCTATCCTTTGCGTTAATCCATGTTATCCTCTATATGTGTGCTAAATTTCATTGTAATCGGTTCAGTAGTATTTGCGTGAAAGAGTAACAATCACACACACATCCTCACAAACTTTCGCATTTATAATATTAGTAGGATTAGTAGGAAAGACAGGATAGGATGACTGTTAAAGATAATGAGAACAAAGTCGGTAATAACATAATGTCACACAGAAAACACATAATAAAAAATCTTCTTTCCTGGTTCAGGCAACTCATTTAACAATACAAAATAGTACAGAGCAAGAGTTAATGTCTTTTACATAATTGATAATACAAATAATTACCCACTTAAGTACATTTATAAGGTTTGATGTTTAAACTTAGCTGTATTTATGATTATATCAATGGTATATTTTGCAACAAAAAGCAAATAAATTATTTTGCATGTTCATTTTGTAAATTTAATTTATTTGTGTAAATAGTTAGTGTATTAACCCACAGATTTTAAATTCCCAATACATACTAAAAAAGCGGAAAGTTGATTTATATAAACTTAGTCTTGGCTACGAATTCATCGCCGAAAAATTGATACTTCGCCAAATCGGTCGACGAAACATTCAAAACATTTGATGCACATATGGATTAAAATTATATGGCCATAAATATCGCTTCTAAATTTTGTTTTCATTTGAACATTATGCAATTTGCAATATTAATTTTACGATGCGAGGCGGTATAATTTCGCTTGTTCGATTTCGTTTTTACGATTGATTAGATTTGACGGTAGATTGAGCGAAATCTTTGAACTTCTTTTCTCATAGTCTTTGTAAAGAAATTAAGTTGTCTTTTATGTTCAAATTTTCACAAAAAATAGGTTAAACTGAGAATGGTCGTTAAGCTGAGTGTCATTGAAACGCCCACACCTCAATATTCGGGGTAGTGAGATTAAAAAGAGGGCGTAGGCAGATCGCCAAGCCAGAACGCGTATAATAGCATAGTGCGGTATCACATTGATTGCCTACTTGTTTGCGGAATTCAGAAAACTTCAACAATACCCAACTTAACATGCTTTTCGGTTGCGTAATTGTTTTTCGTTTGGCCAATGTGGACATTCCCGATGGACATTTCCGTGGACATTCTCGTATCTTCGATCCTACTACTATAATAATGCATTTGTTTTATTAATTAGCTATAAATAAAGTCTAAATACGAGAATAACCAGACTGTTGACCTTTGACAATTTGAATCATAAACTTACGGTTCACGAAAGGGTAAACAATAATATTAGAATATGATAATGATAATTACTATAATAATAAACAATATTTATGTATTGTAAATAAACATTTTTATTAAATTAATACAGACTTATGCACTTAACAAACGCCAAATTGCAAAAGTTTGATTTGATTATTTTTTATGAACATGTAACCGTACTATTGTTGAATCACCACCAATAAGGGTGCACTCACACACATCAGTCACCGTCAAGTCACCGATGACTGATCGGTGACGGTTCGTGTACGTATCCACAAACACCAGTCACCGTTATGTTGTCCGTCAGTCACGTCGCCGGTTTGACTGAATCATTGAACACATACATCAGGTTAGTCAGTGATTAGACGTGTGTCACGCTAGAGAACATGTAGCAATTGACGGTACCACGACGCTGACTGAACTGAGACGTGACGACTGAACTGACACGGCACCGGGTGAGTGGGGATAAAAGTATGATACATGTATGGAAAGATTATTTGACGTGCCTGACCGGTGACGTCACTGATAGATTTCGTGCCGGCGACTGTCGTGTGGGAACAGAGTCATACTAGAACTATTGATACATACTTTTTTTTAATCCTGCCCGGTGACGTGCCGTGACGGTGACTGATGTGTGTGAGTGCACCCTAAAGGTGGTGATATACTGATAAATGCTTTTAGATAGCATAGTCGTTTATCCTATAACACGATTTATAGATATCGGAAATGGAAAAGCCTAAAAAGACTGCTCGGTTACTATTTAGTTTTTGGTAATGAAAATCATAGCTTATTCTTTAAATATAATTATAATTTATGGGTATTTATCGAAATATAACAAAAATATTAAGACAATACGGCATGATACTGTTTACATAGGATGGGAAGACATGTTTATCGATTGCGTCACGGTTCGCCGTCAGGCTAGAGCACTGACTCGTGGATAAGTCATACGCATATATTAGACTTCACTTTTATATGAAAAGTAATGGAAAATGCGCTGAACATGGAAGCATGCGAGTAAATGGGAATTTTATGTTCGAAATGTTGTCTTGAATTCAGATTACAGTATGATTAATTTCTGCAAACAACTATAAAAATTATATTGCTTTAAAAATAGTATACTTTCTAAAATGAAAACTTGTTGTAGTCAACTTAATGTACTAAGTACAGAAAATAATATTATATTCTATTCTCATTTTAATATTTTTACAATATAGGTACATAATTATTTATTATTATAAATACTTTTGTATGATTTCAATAATAACTTCAAGCTTTTGTGATGACTGAACGATTTTTTTATTGCCTTTTCTCTGTTTCTCTAGGATAATCTGATGACGAACTTAGAGTAAAATAGGTTTTCTAGGGCAACTTGACATCATGTGGTGGGCGTTTACTTTCACCACTGCCACATCAGCATAAAATTTCAAAAAGTTTTAAAACAACCAGATATAAAATTTAGCTAACATCTATCGAAACAATTCAACAATAACCATTTTAAGAATATTTTAAATTCTTTCGATATTTTTCATTCATTCGGAAAATATCAAATTGTGATTATGTCATTGTCTTTACCAGATATACTTAATACAGCCTTGACATGCATTTAGCTACAAGTATAAGCAATGGCTATAAAAATATAATAAGATTGCATCTTATATGAATCCTTACTTTACAATATGCAAATGATTATTTAATTTAGTTATGATATTTTATCTTCTTTCTGACATGTAAATGAAGCTAATTTAAGAATTAAAAACTATTTCGAATAGGAATCTATTTAGGTAGTTTAACAAAAATATAAAAGTAAAACATTTAAGAAAAATAAAATGGATATAATTTTATTTGATTCTGTTTTCTATATTGTTTAAAACACTGAATAATATTAATATTACACGCTGATTTGAACTCTTTGCTATAACTTGGTTGTATTCATATCCCAGCGGCCCAAAAGACCCTCCAAATATTCAACATCGAGATGAAATCAAAGATGAAAGCGCACACCATGACAGAGGATGTCGTGTTCTGGAAGTGGATCTCTCCGAACACGCTCGCGCTAGTGACCAAGATGTCCGTCTACCATTGGTCCATGGAAGGCGACTCGACGCCCGTGAAGATGTTCGATCGGCATTCATCGCTCGCTGAATGCCAGATCATCAATTACAGGACTGACCCGAAGCAGCAGTGGTTACTGTTAGTTGGTAAGTTTATAAGTTAATTGCATAAGAATGTCATTTACTTATGAATCAAAGTATTATTAAATAATCAATATGTAAAATATATTTTTACAAAATATGCATGGAAAAATAACTGTATATCACGGTTAAAGCAGTATGTTATGGTTAATTTCATTTTGATAGTTTGCAGTTAGATAATAATCTAAGTGTTAATTTTACGGCAACATTACGAAAAATTAGAACACAAACTTTCTTACATTATCAAATTTATAAATGTTCAGATGATGAATTTTAACATCATCATCAATCTTGAATATTTTTTTGAATTAAATAATTAATATTTTTCTTGTTCGCCAGGTATATCCGCGCAACAGAACCGCGTGGTGGGCGCTATGCAGCTGTACTCTGTGGAACGCAAGTGCTCACAGCCGATCGAGGGGCACGCGGCATCGTTCGCGACGTTCAAGGCGGAGGGCAACGCGGAGCCCTCCACGCTGTTCTGTTTCGCAGTGCGTACAGCGCAAGGTGGCAAATTGCATATCATCGGTGAGTTGGTTTTGTTGGTTAAGTTTGGAACAATTTTGTCAGATAAATACATCTTTTTTTAAAGACTAGTGAGAAATCATTTCATGAATTTTAACAATATCAAGTTTAATGCTTAATTTCAGATTTTATTTGAAAACTTTTATTTTAAAGCTAAAACAACAGATACACATAGTACTCCAGTCAGTCTAGACATTCAATTCACAATAATTCCAAAAGTTATCAAACTTCGGTCAAGTGAATGGTACATTGGGACGACAATAAATCCCATTTTGCAACCTTGTCCGCAGTCCGGAACTGCAATTAAATTATTTTTTGCTGTATGGTCCTGAAAAAAATTCCAAAAGTTCTGCAAACTTGGGGAAGTTTTCGATATAATATTTCATATCACGTATTAAATTTGCAACCAATCTCAGTGTACGGAACATCTTTTAATATTGAATATTAATGTTTTTTTTTTTATTAAACTGAATGAGGTTGCAAATTTGTAAATGCACCAGAATAGATGTTTTCGAAGTTTGCAACCAAGTTCCAAAACTTTTGTAATTATTCCGAGACCACCTTACTCGAAAAAATGACCACGAATTAAAAATAATTATAAATAAACATGTTCCGGTCATCGAAAAAGGTTGCAAATTTATACAACCGTTCGGTATATATTTCCGATATCTGTGTTAAGTTTGCAGAACTTTTGGAATTTTTTTCACGACCATACAGCAAAAAATAATTTAATTGCAATTTTAACAATGTTCCGTACACTTAGATTGATTGCAAATTTAATACGTGATATGAAATATTATATCGAAAACTTCCCCAAGTTTGCAGAACTTTTGGAATTTTTTTCACGACCATACAGCAAAAAAATAATTTAATTGCAATTTTAACAATGTTCCGGACTGCGGACAAGGTTGCAAAATGAGATTTATTGTCGTCCCAATGTACCATTTACTTGACCGAAGTTTGAAAACTTTTGGAATTATTGTTAAATTCTCGATTTTCAATGTCGATTCTGACTGATCTATAGGTACATATTACAGTAGAACTCCAATTATCCGAACTCCGACTATCCGAATCGCCGATTATCCGAATTACAAAAAATTGTCCAAAAAAAGTCTAAGTGCGCTATTATTCTTCCCCTAACAAGAATATGGAGAGGATGATGATGATAAAGATGCGTTGTCACTAGAGGAAATAAGAAAAATGATTGCAAAAATATTTAAAACATGTGAAAATTTCATGTTTCTTTCATTTTATTCAATAAAAAAATAGTGCAATATCAAAACGTAGCTTTTATTCTCTCCAATGGCAATTTCTTTTTAAAATCCGATTATCCGAATATTTGATTATCCGAATGGGTCCCGGTCCCCATTAATTCGGATAATTGGAGTTTTACTGTATATTCAAATTGAATGCAACTTAATATTAAACATATTTTAGTCCATTAAATATTTCCTTTTCATAAATATCCATATAATATTTTGTATTCACAGAGGTGGGACAGACGCCAGCCGGTAACCAACCTTTCCAAAAGAAAGCGGTTGATGTGTTCTTCCCAGCTGAAGCGCAGAACGATTTCCCGGTAGCGATGCAAGTGTCGCCCAAATACGATGTTATTTACCTCATCACGAAGTACGGCTACATTCACATGTACGACATTGAGACCGGAACATGCATCTACATGAACCGCATCTCATCTGACACCATATTTGTGACTGCACCTCATGAAGCCACTGGCGGAATTATTGGTAAGATTTTGTTTTATTTGGAAAGTTCTCGAAGTCTCTATGATGCAATTTAATTAACTGGATACATACTTAAGTTTATTTAATATGGACGAAAGTATTGTAAATTAAAAAGTTTTTGTGAAACAGTACCAAGTAATCAATATTTTACTTTAGACCAACCATTTACATTTACGGTAACAAGTTTTGATTTCATAGCATTCAAAATAATAAAATAATGAAAATTCTAAATTGTAATTCATAGGTGTGAACCGCAAGGGCCAAGTGCTCTCGGTAACAGTGGAGGAAGACTCCATTGTGCCATACATCAACAATGGCCTGCAGAACCCAGAGCTGGCTCTCCGAATGGCCGTGAGGAACAACCTGGCTGGTGCTGAAGAACTGTTTGTCAGGAAGTTCAATATGCTGTTCACTAATGGACAGTATGGGGAAGCTGCGAAGGTGAGAAGAGTTTTATTATGGTTTTGTTTAATAGGGAAACATTCGTGTTATTTATCGCGCGCTTTTCTAATGTGCGTCCAGCCCCCCTAGACAAGTGGCTTTCTATTAGCGTAAAGTTCAATAGAATAAATTATGAATGTTTGAGATTGACGTAATCAATCGTCGTCGTCGTCGGAATCAAACGTCAATCTCATACATTCATAATCTATTCTATTGAACTTTACGCTAATAGAAAGCTACTTGTCTAGGGGGGCAGTTCTATTGAAGTGCGCGCTTCGCAAGTGCGCGCTTCTGGCCAAGCATGTGTCAAATATTTATCTGCACTTACAATGAAAAACTAAATAACTTAATTAAAACTTCCGTAATAAACTTTACTACTTTACTGTTGAATTATTACTGCCGTGGGTGATGGGAGTTGGAATCACTTTAGTTTTATAGCTGATGTAAATCTTGATGGCCTAATTTAACTGTAATTCCATACTAATATTATAAATGCGAAAGTAACTCTGTCTGTCTGTCTGTTACTCAATCACGCCTAAATTACTGAACCAATTTGCATGAAATTTGGTATGGAGATATTTTGATACCCGAGAAAGGACATAGGCTACCTTTCATTGCGAAATATGTACCACGGGCGAAGCCAGGGCGGGCCACTAGTAGATACTAAAGCATCCTCAAGTAGTTTTCACAATACATTTGCAAGATAACGTTTTAACATATTCACAAGAAATGTTTTACTTATTTCAAGGTGCCATACTAACGTTTGTTTTTGTAGCGATATCTCGCTCTGAACCGCGCAAGCGAATAGTTTTCGCTACAGATCATTTACAACTTTCCGACATCATTAATCGGGGCCGACCAGTAGACTGATCGAGGATCCTCCCGTTTTCGATGGTGGAATTCAACCTTCCTTCCTCCAGTTTATGAAATTATTTGTGTTATTCAGTGTTTTTACAAATATTTGACTGACCGGTTGGCTAAGTTGGCAGTGGCCCTGCCTTCCAAGCCAGAGGTCGTGGGTTCGATTCCCACCCGGGGCAAATATTTGTGTGATGAACACAGATGTTTAAAATTATATATGTATGTTTATCAGCCATCTGGTTACCATAACACAACCGAAAGCTTAGTAAGGGATCAGATCGTGCCGTGTGTGAAAATTGTCTTGAAAATATATTTATTTATTTTATTAAAGTGAAACTTTTATTACATCGTCTCAAACTTTTTGGTCTGTGTAGTGCATGTCGCGTGACGGTCGGCTGCCGAGTAGGTATAAAGCAGTGTTCGAAACTGTTCGAACAGTTTCACTTTTACCGTGGTTTCATAAAACCACACAACATTTTTTTTTATAATATTACGATTTAAAAACCAAACCAGGTGGCAGCAATGGCGCCCCGCGGCATCCTGCGCACGCCGCAGACGATCCAGCGCTTCCAGCAGGTGCCGACGCAGCCGGGGCAGACGTCGCCGCTGCTGCAGTACTTCGGCATCCTGCTGGACCAGGCGCAGCTCAACAAGTTCGAGTCGCTCGAGCTGTGCCGCCCCGTGCTGCTGCAAGGTTTGTGTTACTTGATAGTCAATGTATTTTGTTCTCTAAAATTTAATTCTTAATATCACAATCACGTGTCATTCCAATCCCCTTGACCATGGCCTTGTAAACTCTTCCCCTACGGCCAAAAGGCTGAAAAGGAAAGGTCTCGTCATCTACATAATCTCGTGCCAGTCACCTCATCGGCTTATAGTCTTGCGACTGATTTCAGATCTAAATATAAAAAAAATATATAAAAATCATTCATATTCCGTGTATTTTCGCTTTCCATATAAAAGCGAAAATACACAGATGTGAAATCCGTTTTTCAAGATATAAAAAAAATGTGCATATTTTTACGACTACAGTAATAGACGTGGCGTCTTTCCAAACTATACAAGGCCAGCACGCAACGGTGTGAAACTAATCACGTATAGTTTGGAAATAACATTTTTGCAAAGTTCTTCCAATCTATACAACAGTAGTTCGCAAATACTCGCGTATACTTTGTAGTGAAGTAAGTAAGGATAGCGCTCCAAAACATACATCGCCAGTACGCATGCCTTGCGGACTAATCGTGTATGTTTCGGAGTAAGCGCGCCGTCTTTCCATTGCTCGCGTTTATATTATTGTATTGCTGTAGAAGCCCCGCTTAGCGGGGCTTCTATTTTTGTGTAGTTAAAAAAAAACACGAATCTAACCTAACCCATAGGTACCCTTATCTGTTGGTCTATTTATTTTCCTAAGCTTACCTAATAATATTTTTATTCCATATTTATAGTAATCAAGAAGAATAAAAGTAGATAGATATAGCTGTAAAGTTCTTTGATTACCTATATATGTATTTATTATTTCGCTCAAGCGTAAGTGGTGTTGTAGGTATATTTAGTTATATTTTGCGTACTGATCGTGTATAGTTTGGAACGAAGAAGCAAGCATCCGCGTTACAAAGTATACACGATCAGTACGCAAAATTCGTGTATATTTTGTAATAACAAACTTAAAAACAGCATTACAAAGTATAGACGAGCAGTTTCCTATGGTTGGGTTCTGGCTATGTATAGTTTGGAAATACGCATAGACGTGTACAACAATAATAAATAAAATACGTGTTTAAAATATTTTTCTAACTTATTAGTAGATAATATTATTCAAGTGCACTTCATATCTTATCTCCACTTCTGTTCATTAAACTTTTTATCACAGAGCTATGAACTTGAACTGTTTTAGATGAAAATGTTAATAAATAAACATGCCTAATCAAACAAAAAATGTACTAATATTTATATAGATGAGTTGTCATTGTTATTATTTTGAGCTACCCTACAAACGGGAGAAATTTCTTAAAATGAAGAATTATGGTCAGCTTACTTTTCATATTCCGATTTTTTTTTATTAGAATTATTTTGCTTATGAAACGGACTTAAATAATCGACTTCTTCTATTTGCGTCAATAAACTGCCCATGCAAAAAAACAATTTATATATAAAAATATTTTTATAAAAATTTTATATCATCAGGTCGCAAACAGCTTCTGGAGAAGTGGTTGAAGGAAGAGAAGCTGGAATGTTCGGAAGAGCTCGGAGACCTGGTGAAGCAGGTGGACCCAACTCTGGCCTTGTCGGTGTACCTCCGCGCGAATGTGGCCAGCAAAGTTATCCAATGTTTCGCTGAGACTGGCCAGTTTCAGAAAATTGTGCTTTATGCCAAGAAGGTGAGTTTTGAAAGTTTTATCCAGCGATACTGAAAAGGCTTTCGGCATTTGTTTTATTTCGATATTTTTATCAAATGTTCTTACTTCATACCATTATAAACATTTAACATCATAACAAAAATTTGCACATAACGGTTTGAAATTATAATAGAAATTGTGATTGATGAATAATTTAGTTTCAAAAGAATTATCAGAAAAATTGGACATAATTATTATCGTATTCTACTTAATAGTCAATTAACGTGTTGAAAACGTATTGGCATATCAAATTTACCCATATTATTTCAGGTTGGCTACACGCCCGACTACATCTACCTCCTGCGCTCCGTAATGCGCACGAGCCCGGAACAAGGCGCTGGGTTTGCGGGCATGCTGGTGGCTGAAGAGCCTCCGCTTGCTGACATCAACCAGATTGTGGACGTGTTCATGGAGCAGAACATGGTGCAGCAGTGCACCGCGTTCCTGCTCGACGCGCTCAAGAACAACCGCCCTGAGGAGGGACCTTTGCAGACACGGTGAGCGGCTAGTTTTAACAAACAGATGCAGCTAAGTCTCTTTCAATTTAGGCGTTAAATGTAGGGCGATATATAGCCAGTGTAGTCTATCTATATATATAAAACTCAAAGGTGACTGATATAGTGATCTATCAACGCACAGCCCAAACTACTGGACGTATCGGGCTGAAATTTGGCATGCAGGTAGATGTGGCATCCGCTAAGAAAGTATTTCCCGAAATACTTGCGGGAACGGGGAAAAACGGGGATGCACGTACAAAGTCGTGGGCGGAAGCTAGTTATACATAAATCTCGTTTATATTCCGTTAAAAAGTCCTTAATTACTAGTAGTACCACTGACTAGTAGTTGGTTCATAAATAATTATTTTAAATTAATGTTTGGTTTTAATGTAATTAAATGTAATGTGTGTTATTAATTGCAACTGTCTATTGCAGTCTCCTCGAAATGAACCTAATGTCCGCCCCCCAAGTGGCAGACGCGATCCTCGGCAACGGCATGTTCACTCACTACGACCGCGCGCACGTTGCGCAGCTGTGCGAAAAGGCGGGGCTGTTGCAACGGGCCTTGGAACATTATACCGATCTGTATGATATTAAGCGGGCTGTGGTATGTTGACTTTTGTTATGTTAGATTTTTTGTTACAAAATTGAAAAAAAAAACATGAAAAAAAATAATTAATATCCTAGGACAATAATTAAATAGCATAAGTGATGATAAATTGAGACAGTTTTAACTTTAAGAAGTGGCTAGCTGTTAATTGAGTATTTGAATGAAATTTTTTTTTGTGATAAATGGAAAGATTATATATTAGATTTATAACAAAACTGTTTTTATTTTTATTTTTTTTGCAATAATTCAAAAGTTATTTCAAAATAAAAATTAGTCTTTGAATCCAGTACCGAAGACACGCCGACAACTCCCGAAGCGTCACCCGAGCGCGTGTGACGTCATAATGTTAGTTTTCACTCATTGCAGTTGATAGAAAAATAAATATAGTTTGAAAAACTAAACAGGATAATAAGATAAATTCATGAAATTATTGTATTGTTACCGGGTTTTTATAAGTATACAAATTTAAATTAAATCCGTCGGTTTATAGTGGGTTTAAATCGAATCGAAAGGAGAATTGGTTACTTACAAACATATGTTTTAAGCTGATCCTGGCGATCCTTATCAGGATAAAAGGATAAATTTATGATATTATTGTATTGTCATCGGACCTTGATAAGTGTTCAAAATTTGAACAAAATCCGTCGGTTTTAAGTGGGTCAAAATCGAGTCGAAACTTCGAAAGGAGTCGGTTACATACAAACATACAGATACAGGTGAAGCTAATAAAAGCGTGTTAATAATAATAATAAATACAGTGTTTTGATCTATTTAATTTTGTGTTACTAGCGGTCCGCCCCGGCTTCGCCCGTGGTACCTACATGTTTAAACTATCCTATCTCTCAAGTTGGATCGAACTGCACATGGTGTGCGAATTTTATTATAATCGGTTAAGTGGTTTAGGAGTCCATTGAGGACAAACATTGTGACACGAGATTTATATATATTAAGATATTAATTGTTAATTATATTATTTAAATTTATATTAAAAATGGCGAACCTCAAAAGTTATCGTTTTGTACCATTATGTACGAATACTACAAAGGCAACTCCTGACAAAAATCGGTGATCATAAATTGTATATCAACATCAAGAATATTATTTTCGTAACTAACTAACTAATTCGGAACCAACAAACAAATCGTATCTTAGAAATAAATTTTCAATATTATTGTCTAGTCACGTGTAATAGCCGTAAACGATATGTACTGCAGTTAATAGCTATAACATTATGACGTCACAATCTATGGTGACCAGTCATGGCGCGTTTGTAGTCACGTGATTCTAATTTAAATTTCATCAATTTTTAATTGCTTATAATTAACGGAAAAAAAAATTTTTGAAGTTATTTGCATTAAATATCAATATTATTAATAATAAAGTTTCAAAATACATAAAAAAAATCAATAATTTTTTTTTATTCAAATACTCAATTATAACTCTGTATTTAAAAATGTTTATGTATGCTGCACAAAACTCGAAAACTTTTGCAACAATTCTGGTTAAATTTTGAAGTATGCTATGATGGAAAATTACAAGTAGTTGTGCAATCGTTTTTCAATTGAATTCGGTTTGATGTATAGCAAAAATATTTTTAAATTTTATATATCTATTATATTTTAATCTATAATTACATTATTTATTTATTTTAATCTTTAATTACAGGTTCACACACACTTGCTGTCCGCGGACTGGCTCGTCACCTATTTTGGAACTCTCTCCGTAGAGGACTCGCTCGAATGCCTCAAGGCGATGCTCCAAGCTAACATTCGTCAGAACTTGCAGATCTGCGTACAGATTGCCACCAAGTACCATGAGCAATTGACAACTAAAGCTCTAATTGAACTGTTCGAGAGCTTCAAGACGTATGAGGGATTGTTCTATTTCCTTGGATCTATTGTCAATTTCAGCCAGGATTCGGAAGTTCACTTCAAGTATATTCAGGTAATTATAACTTCAGCCTAGTTGAAGTTATTTTGATTATTTAAACAGGTTATATGGTTTATTTCTAAGTTATAATTTATGTTTGATATGTAGTTATATTTATAATTTATGTTTGATATGCTTTGAAAGCATTGACTACTATTCCTATACCATTTCCTGGAAGTATTGGAAATTTTCCTATTTGCAAAAAATATCCTTTTAGTAATTTTTATCCAGAGTAGAATAATGTCTCACAGAACTTATTTTAAATCTGTTTCTCTGTGTAGACATATTGGACCTGCACATATAATTATTATTAAAACTTTAACTTTAAAAATTCTAGGCGGCATGCAAAACGGGCCAGATCAAAGAGGTCGAGCGCATTTGCCGCGAATCGAACTGCTACAACGCAGAGCGTGTCAAGAATTTCCTCAAGGAAGCTAAGTTGCCCGACCAACTGCCGCTCATCATTGTGTGCGACAGATTCGACTTTGTGCACGATCTAGTGCTCTACCTGTACAGGAACAGCTTGCAGAAGTACATCGAGATTTATGTACAAAAGGTACAGTATTATATTGCACTTATTTTCATTTTTGGAATTTAGTACGATGTGAAAAGATAAACAAAAATATCTCAAAAAGTAACTTCGGTTCGTGACTTTGAAAGATGCAATTTTTTGTTGTTTTAAAAAATGAAATAGTCCTTTAAATTGTGTTAGTAGTAAAGTTATTTAATAAAAATGTTATTGAGCTTACAAATAATAAAAAATTGGTTGTCTGTAAAGTCGGCTTGCTGACGATAGTTGAACGTGACAACGTTCGATTGTGCTTCTTTGTCGCTCGTTCCGCGCTCTCGCTTGCACTTCAAGCCTTACATGGAACGCCTCAGAGCGAGGTAACGCCGCATGAGTCATGTTTTTTCGTGCGTGCAGCTGGCTCTATGACGTTGTCACGTCAAAAATAATTTAAATATTTCTTATTGATGTCTATATTTCTTTGTTGTTTATAGGTGAACCCATCACGTCTGCCAGTGGTTGTCGGTGGTCTCTTGGACGTCGACTGCGCTGAGGACATCATCAAGAACTTGATCCTCGTAGTGCGCGGCCAGTTCTCCACTGATGAACTTGTGGCCGAAGTTGAGAAGAGAAATAGGTATATTTTCATGCATTATTTGTGACCAGACTATAGACATCCTTTTGTCTTATCTATTAGGTAATATGCGATATAGTAAACTGCAAACTTATTTGACGTCATGTGAAAGTCTCACTAAAATCGGTTCTACTGTTCCGAATATTACGCTTGATGAACAGTAAGGCAGACATAAAATTTAAAAGAATATTATTATCGCAATTTCTATAGTTTCTATCTAATTATCTCAGTATAATAACAATAAGCATTAGTGATACCAAATTTTATTTTATCTAAAAAGTAAATTATATTTGACTAAAGTTTTATTTTTTTCTATCCAGATTGAAGCTCCTCCTACCTTGGTTGGAAACACGTGTGCACGAAGGATGCACAGAGCCGGCCACACATAACGCGCTCGCGAAGATCTACATCGACTCTAACAATAACCCCGAGAGATTCCTCAAGGAGAATCAATGGTGAGTGTAGTTTATTTAACCCATTGACCACCGTAAGGCCCGATCGGGGCGCGACACAATAGATTTTCTATTGTGTCTGTGATTCCGAGGACTGATGGATTAATCAAATAATTCATGAAAGTGACTATGTACAAATGGAAATATGTAGCGTGTATTAACTATTAACAGTTTATTTTAATGTTTTTGGTCATAATGGTCAAAAAGTTCTGGCAGTGTTGCATTAAAACATTAATTCAAATTATCACCTTATATCGTGGCAGTGAAGTATTATTTACGCGAATAGTAAAGTCTGCCTCAGAGACACACATAGGCAGAGTTTAGCTCCAGACTTTTTACGTGATTAGTACAAAGTCTGTTTTATGAGCGTATAGAAAAGTCTACCTTACGTGTAGGCAGAGTTTTGCTCGAGACATTTTTTTACGTGATTAGTTTTGGTATTCAGTAACTCAATTATCTATATTAATTATCTATTATAACTATTGCTTATTTATAACTGACAGTCTGTATAATATGAAGCGTATAGAAAAGTCTACCTTATATACGCGTAGGCAGAGTTTTTCTTCAGACAACTTTTAACTGTGATGCGATTGTGAATAGTTGTTTATTCTAAGTCAACAAGCAGTACATGTGATTACTATTGTGTAGGTACGACTCGCGCGTGGTGGGGCGGTACTGCGAGAAGCGCGACCCGCACCTCGCGTGCGTGGCGTACGAGCGCGGGCAGTGCGACCGCGAGCTGATCGCGGTGTGCAACGACAACTCGCTGTTCAAGACGCAGGCGCGCTACCTCGTGCGCCGCCGCGACCAGGAGCTGTGGCTCGAGGTGCTCGCCGAGGCGAACCCCTTCAAGCGACAGCTCATCGACCAGGTAACTACATTGATATGTAGAAACGGTAGATGTTTACGACGTATGTCGCTCATTTGACGGTATAATGGTTAAAAGGCGTTAAACAAATGATATATGAAAATAAGCATCAAAAAGGAATAACAAGGTGCTAGTGGGTATCAACAAGTGGAGAAACTAGTGCTCAGAGAAATAAAAGTTAAATAAATAAAAAATAAAAAAAACACAATGTCCTTAAGGTATATGCTGCGAGCCCCAAATTCAAAATATGCATACTATGAGATATTTATAGCAATAAGATTTTTACCTCTAAATGAATACATAAAAATATCAAAAAAGTTTTTAACACATGCAAGAAAAACGAAATTAAATTGCATATATTATATATTTTATATTATCCACTTCAATATTCCAGGTGGTGCAAACCGCTCTATCTGAGACGCAAGACCCGGAAGATATCTCGGTAACAGTGAAGGCGTTCATGACGGCCGACCTGCCGAACGAACTCATTGAACTGCTGGAGAAGATCGTGCTCGACAACTCTGTGTTCTCCGACCACAGGAATCTGCAGAACTTGCTTATCCTTACTGGTAAGTTTTTTTGTATATTGGATCTTTATGACCGACGTATTTTCCTTGGCTATTTCAAATTATGTAGACAACTTAACAATACTAAACATTCCATTCCTTCTTATCGTTAAATACTAACTAAACTTGAAATAAAATCTGGTTTTATAGTAGCAAAACAAAATACAACAATTCTTCTGAATGAATATTTATATCACACCAACTTTCCGCCCGCGGCCTCGCGCGCGTTATCAAAGGATAATACGCAAACGATTCCTGGGATAAAACTTATCCTACGTCCTTTCAGACTTCAAAGTACGTTTGTACCAAATTCCATAAATTTTAATGAAGTTGGTTAATGATAACATGTACATTGCAGCTATAAAGGCCGATCGTACCCGCGTCATGGAGTACATCAACCGTTTGGACAACTACGATGCACCAGATATCGCCAACATCGCGATCAACAACGAACTGTACGAAGAGGCTTTCGCTATTTTCAAGAAGTTCGATGTTAACACCTCCGCTATTCAAGTAAGTACCTACTCTATTACTTTTATAGTGTAAATAAAATCTAGTTTTCAAAAAAGTTATCCTTTTTTAGAAATGATTAGAATTCACAAATCTAAATATATATTAATTCATATCTTCATACAAACTAGAGATTTTTTTAAAGAATAGGAAAAAATCGATTATACTAATACTACCTGTATTTGAACCACTGTCTTTCACCACGGCATGGTGATTTTTTTTGTATTCTTTAAAAAATTCTCATTTATTAAGCATTTCAATGTAACTATTAAACTTGTTCGAAAATGACATTAAATAAAATGATCCCTAAGTTTTCATATACTGAAATTTTATTATTTATAAATCCAGGTACTAATTGAGCAAGTGAAAGACCTAAAACGCGCGTACGAGTTCGCCGAGCGTTGCAACGAGCCGGGCGTGTGGTCGCAACTGGCCAAGGCTCAGCTCCAACAGGGCCTGGTGAAGGAAGCCATCGACTCGTACATCAAGGCTGATGATCCTTCTGCGTACATGGATGTGGTCGCTACGGCCAGCGCTCAGCAGTCCTGGGAGGACCTCGTGCGGTACTTGCAGGTATGGTTATCATTATATTCGGACGTTTTTTCGGATTAGAACTAAAATGTTCGTACGAGTTTGCCGAGCGTTGCAACGAGCCGGGCGTGTGGTCAATCACGCAATGGAATACTATGTCATATTCTTTATAAATTTATATACTATGCCATTTTATATGGAGAGAGGTTGAACAATTCAATCACCACATAATATGCTGATTTGTTGCTAATCTTAAAGTACTATAGGAATATACTTTTTTAACACGATCTTAGAAAATGAGTATACACGTTTTATTAATGCACTTTTAATACTTAAATTTAGATATCGTGACTGGTCACCAGAGAGAAAAGTGTTATAGATAAATTTGCTATAGCATAGGTACTATTGCTTTTTATACCTGCCATAATAAACAAAATCAATAATATTATACACATTACGTTTTCAAATGAGCTCTGAATCATTTGAAAACGTAATTACATTCCTAACCCATACTTTCGTCCACCAGATGGCGCGTAAGAAGGCGCGCGAATCTTACATCGAATCAGAACTGATATACGCGTACGCTCGAACGGGCCGACTCGCAGATCTCGAGGAGTTCATCTCGGGACCGAACCACGCGGACATACAGAAGATTGGAGACCGGTGCTTTGACGATAAGATGTACAACGCGGCTAAATTGTTGTACAATAATGTCAGCAACTTTGCCCGCCTAGCGATCACGTTGGTGCACTTGAAGGAGTTCCAAGGTAATATATAATATAGATAAGTGGTTGTATTTTACATAAAGGAAAATATACCTGTTTTTATAATTATTATAGTATGTGATGGGCAGCTATGTCACTCATGATCAATTTCTTATAAGAAAAAAGTATAATATGTAGTGCATTCATTCGTTCTTACATGTTAAATATTTCAAAGCTTTCATTAAAGTATTAGAGGTGATTGATAAATGAATGGTTTGTTAATTTATTTAGATGAACACGGATAAATGTATTCTCATAAGTTTGTTATGGAGACACACTAATTTACAGACAGTATAGCACTATTTCCTCAATTACATACGCCATATTGTATTCATATATATCACTTCAAAACAGTATAATTATATATTAAATTATTGAAGTGAAACTTCTTTATCGGGGTTGGAAAAAAATTTAGTGCAACATTTTTTCGTTACGCGCCTTCTTTTTCTTATCCCTACCACGCGTGATTCGACGTATTTCTGTAAAGTAGCATATAGTAGATAAATTATTTTTTGAAAAATAAGGTCATAAAGAAGTTTCACTTCTTACGTGTGCACACTAGTACACGCACACATTTTTTATTATTGTATCCTTTAGGCGCGGTGGACAGCGCGCGCAAAGCGAACTCGACGCGCACGTGGAAGGAGGTGTGCTTCGCGTGCGTGGACGCGGGCGAGTTCCGCCTCGCGCAGATGTGCGGCCTGCACATCGTCGTGCACGCGGACGAGCTAGAGGATCTGATCAATTACTACCAGGTGAGCGATTATTATTAGCTATTTATTGGTAAAATTGAATGACAGAAAATGCCGCCTTTTTATGTTCGGGCGGTCATCTACCAAACCTTGTTTTTTAATACAAAATAGTGCAATAAACCAAACTTCGACATGGATATCTCTAAACATAGTCATAACTGAGTTACTGATTTTTTCATCACCGTTCGCTTCATTCGCAACGTCTTTCCGCGAACGGTGAAGTTTTGAATCAATTTACCACCTGCGGTGTTCCTGAACAATGACAGAGTTAAGGTCTTCATGAATAGAGCGTATTTGTCTTTAAAAAGTCGGCAATGCATCTGTAACATTAGTTTTACTAGTGTTTATGAGCGGTGATGACTACTTAACAAATAATGTATCCCACCACCTTTTCTTGACATAATGATATTTTAAAACTATATTCCAATTTCAGGACCGCGGCCACTTCGACGAATTGATCAGTCTCCTGGAAGCAGCCCTTGGTCTGGAGAGAGCACACATGGGCATGTTCACTGAGCTGGCCATCCTCTACTCGAAGTACAAGCCGGCCAAGATGAGGGAGCATCTCGAGCTGTTCTGGTCTAGGGTTAACATTCCCAAGGTATGTACCATGTTATAAAATTAGTGTTGTTTTTCAGGGATTGTATAAAGTGCTTCTGTATTATATTTTTATCAATAGTAGAATTCTTTAGCTGTATGCAAATAAGTCGCAACTATTTGCGTCGAATCAAAGCGTTATTTGTATACACTATTTTACTAAAATTTCAATACATTTCCACATTAGTATTTTCCATTCTTTAAAAATGTCTTATCTTACTTATAAATAGAATTTTTATTACTTTAAGATATATAGACACAGGTTTATAATTTTACATGGTACTTATTACAGGTTGAAATTGTACATTTATAAAGCATTTTAAAGGCTTGTATAAACGAATTATACAATACATATACATATTATATTTTATAATTTTCTCTAGGTGCTCCGGGCAGCAGAACACGCGCACTTGTGGTCGGAGCTGGTGTTCCTGTACGACAAGTACGAGGAGTATGACAACGCGGCGCTCACCATGATGCAGCACCCCACGGAGGCGTGGCGGGAGGGACACTTTAAGGATATTGTCACTAAAGTATGGATCTTTAAATAAAAAAAAATTGGTTGTCTGTAAAGTCGATTTACTGACGATAGTTGAACGTGACAACGTCCGATTGTGCTTCTTTGTCGCTCGTTCCGCGCTCTCGCTTGCACTTCAAGCCTTACATGGAACGCCTCAATGCTAGGTAACGCCGCCTGAGTAATGTTTTTTCGTGCGTGCAGCCGGCTCTATCGAATTATAAGACGTTGTCACGTCAATATTATATTATTATGGTGTCTTTGAAAACCAATTGTTTTATGAATTAAGTGTAAAATCACAAATAGAAAAAGTTTCAGACAAATTTGATATTTCACAGCGTCCTTGCAGATTTTTAAAATATTTTTTTTTCGTGTTTTTAAATACATCTTTCAACTATAAATATTTCGAATTAAAAATCTTGTAAAAATTATAGATTTTTTTTATATGGCTCCTATATGCAATACACATATTATCACCCATTTCAAATACAGGTAGCCAACATGGAACTCTACTACAAAGCGATCCAATTCTACCTGGACTACAAACCCCTACTCCTCAACGACCTGCTCCTTGTCCTTGCTCCAAGAATGGACCACACTCGAGCGGTGAACTTCTTTACGAAGGCTGGACATTTGCAACTTGTCAAGGCGTACCTGAGATCGGTGCAGAGTTTGAACAATAAGGCGGTGAATGAAGCTCTCAACTCGTTGCTTATAGATGAAGAGGATTATCAGGTATGTTTGATAATTTGATGAATAGTATTTTATGTTTGTTTTGAAAATGATGAAAAATTTGTATTTTGTTTCTTTGTTTATTCATTATTGTTTTGTGATTTATAGGGATTACGCACATCGATAGACGCGTTCGACAACTTTGACACAATCGCGTTGGCGCAACAATTGGAGAAACACGAGCTCACCGAATTCAGACGAATTGCAGCCTACTTATACAAAGGTAAATTTAGTTGTTTATACAATTTTTATTTGAAAACTAGCAGTCCGACCCGTCTTCGCCAGTGACACATGTTTACGTTTTCGCTCAATAAGAACCATCCTCATACTTCAAGGAATATTATAAAAAAATAATTATCTAAATCGGTTCAGCCGTTCTCGAGTTATGCGCTTACCAGCACATTTTGCGATTTATTTTTTCGTCATAGATTTCATCATAGCTTATATTACTACTTGACTTTTTCATACTTACAAATGCTGTTAGTTTTATACTGCTTTTTCAATTTACCCTATTTTATTAATGAAATGAAACTAAATGGGTAAATAAATTAGATATTATCTGTCTGTATGCTTAAATCTTTAAAAGTACGCAACGAATTTTAATCCGATTTTTTTAATAGACCGAGTTATTCTCGAGGAAGGTTTTAGTATATCATTTATATTTATATATAAGCGGGTAGAAAGCCAGTAATAATTAAAAACAAACAATTTCTAACATTTCGTACAATTTATTAAAACAAAAAACCGTAAATAATTATTATGTTAACAGGCAACAACAGATGGAAGCAGAGCGTGGAGCTATGCAAGAAGGACGCACTGTACGCGGACGCGATGGAGTACGCGTCTGAGTCGCGCCAACCAGAGGTGGCCGAGGAGTTGCTCGACTGGTTCCTTGAGAGGAACAACTATGAGTGCTTCTCTGCTTGTTTGTACCAGGTGGGTAGATGCTTTATGTTGATAAATGTATTGGATGATGGTAAGCAGTAGGTGTGAAACTATTTACAAATTTAATCTACAATAGTAGTGTAAAAGTACGTGAAATATTACGAATTTAGTGGTGCAATATACCAGACTACATGTTGGATTGTTGGTTGGATACTAAAGTAGTATTTTTATGAGTTGATAATTGATATTACAAAATTTACTGTATTATATATAAATATATGCATATCTTATAACTCAATAAATAATCTTGATTATATCAATTGTTCAATGGTTGAATGGAGGTTCAATTTTTTTTATAGGAACAATATATTTAGAAACTCGTTTATTTTTTCAGTGCTACGACCTTTTGAAACCCGACGTCGTCATCGAGCTGGCATGGAGGCACAACATCATGGACTTTGCCATGCCATTCCTTATTCAGGTAACTTAAATGATCATTGTTTTATGAATTACAAGATTTCTTTTTGAAATACATGATCGTTTTAATTCATTTAATATATTATTATAAAAATGATGTAATGTAATAAAATATTTTGCAGACTGTACGCGAATTAACGACGAAAGTGGAGAAACTAGAGGAAGCCGACGCTAAGCGCAGCACGGAGAGCGCTGAACACGAGGCCAAGCCAGCCATGATTATGGAACCACAACTTATGCTTACAGCCGGTAAGTTATGTTTTTATTTTTAAAGAAATTTGGGGAAAAATAATGTCAGTCTACTTAGGGCTGATTTTTCAATCCTTTGTTAATACTTATTCGTTGAATAATTTACTAAACTACTATTTAAAAAATGTATTCTTTGGCTGTATTTGACAGGGTGACATTTTAATTTCCGAATGGGAAAGTCCCTTCTAAGGTCTACTATTATTAGGGCCATACCAGTATAGTCCGTATCCGTATCCTACCTTAGGTTTGTTTTTTAACGTTATATAATTTTATGCTAAGGTATAATCTAGGCTAGGTCATAGTTAATTCGCAACGGATCGTAGAATGCAAAATAGAATAACTGTTTATATCAATCCCGAAAATACCGGGATTAACCAAGTACAGTCCCGGGATTTTCGGGATCAGAAACGGGTCGGTATCCCGGGATTGTATTCTCTAATTTCAACTAATCGTGTCCTCTTATCCACAGGTCCATCAATGGCGTACCCCGGCGTAGCGGCGCAGTCCCCGTACGCGTACGCGGCGCAGGCTCCGTCGCCGGCGCCCTACCACGGGTACGGCATGTAGGGCTCGCCCGCCCCCGCCTGGGGGACCGCGCGCTTCTAATGGAGCCCTGCACTCAACGGGCGCCTGCAACCTGCCGCTATATACCTTGAAGTGATACAGTGCATACAAGTTTGATGTTAAAACAGTGCAATTATTGTTTGAATAGTGTATTGAAAATCTACTTATCAGCTTGCAGAGTGTTAAATTCAGTGATGTGATGAGTGTTAATGTTTCATTCAGTGATTGAAATTATAACTTCATCGTTTTCAAATTATGGAATACGAGAAATAGATTCAGGTTGCAATGTGTAGGTTGCAGGGTATATATCGCCTGTTAAGACAAATGTTGCTTGCATCATTTTCATGGACTGGTCTGGGACAAGTGACCCTCGCTTGCAAAATGTTAAATGCATATATGCAAGTGTTTTTGTCGACTGTAGAGCAGATAAGAGAAGTTTCGTAAATATTCTAATGACTATAACATAGCCAATTTGTAGTTCAACTATGTTTTCAATCAGAGTTGTCAGATTGTCCAGATTTTCATTTAAAA
>CAJQZN010040988.1:0-13779 GCA_907164685.1 Colias eurytheme | reverse complement strand
ATATTGTTGTCCGTAAAATATAATTACATATTAATAATAAAAATGACTATGATAACCTTTAATCTCGTAGAACTAGTAAATATTAGAGGAACAAAGAACTATATTTGAAACTAATGATTTAGATCGACAGGCCTCAAATAGCAGTTTAGTGCAATAATTGGATCAAGTGTTAAGCTTCAGTGTTTAAATTAACATTTATTGTTCATCAATACTTATGTACAAAAGATTTAAAATTTGTTTCAAAAGTTGAATTTATTGTTATATGTATATAATGCTTACAAATTAGTCGATGCGCATATTTATGAAATTAATACGAAATTTATCACATGGGATTAATTATGAAAGTATGATGGTAAAATATTTAGGTATGAATAGGTTTAGAGTAGGCGGAGTTAGCGGTATGTCGTTATAATTTGAATTAATTATTGATTACGTTTGCGTTTGTGTGCGAGTATTGTTTTGGCACGCGGTAATGCGTTGCGCGTTGTATCACACCTGTAATGCCTTCACTAGTTAATGTAAGACATATTCATTATTCATCCAGTGGTATGACTGGAATCAAATATTGTTTACGAGTGTATTTTTTATTGCTTAAACAAAAAATACACAATTCATATAACTCACAATTATAAAATTATAATGTGATTTATTAGTTGATGCTAATTTCATAATTCAAATCATTCCTATCATTTTTGTTTAATGAGCAATCTGTAATAATACTTATTATTATTGTTTGTAAAAGTGAATCATATTAACTTAATGCAAAAGAAATTTGTAGTTTTAACATTAGTATTGTATTTATTCGTGTATAATACTGTTTCCCTGAATTTTATTATAGTAAGAATATATTATATGAAAAATAACCGGTATTTTATTTTTATTTCCCTTGAACACCTACACTAGTAATTATAACATAATTTGTGTTAGGCCACTTGTTCACACCTGCTCTTATCTCAAATAGTGGCTTTACCGTGAAAACGTGTTATAAATAGGTACCAATAATAAAATTGGAGTGTCTGATTTTAATGAGAGAGAGCCTATTACAGCAAATGAATACATAGAAAATGATAATTCATGGAGGGTTGTCGCGTAAGGACCACCAGGACAGTTCCTTGGCATAATATTATGATATAGGTATGTAGTTACATATTATTTGATGGCCACTCCGCGCACTCACATTCCGGGATAAAACCTATCCTATGTGTTTACCAGTACCCAAGTTACCCTCTATATGTGTGCTTAATTTCATTGTAATCGGTTCAGTAGTATTTGCGTGAAAGATTTACAAACTTACCGAAACATACACATACATCCATCCTCACAAACTTTCGCTGGAAGCAGCAAGGAATTTAATATTAAGTAGGTAGGAAGTAGGATAGGATATGATTTATCTTTTTGGTGGTTTTAAAAATATTTTTTTACTTGGGCCATCTTAAATCGGTCCAGTAGTTTTTGTGTGAAATCCTTACAAATATACCTACATACTAAAACACAAATTTTTCCTTTATAAATAGATTTCAGATTGGATATTAGTACAGTCATTTAGATTACTCGAAACCCTAAGTCAATAAAGCAGTGATATTAAAAGTAAAAAGATGTAGATAGATTATTAGCGCTCCATGAATGTCACGTCAAATAAAATGTGGCTAATTAGCCACATTTTATTAATTATCTCGTTTTCGCTTACGGTAGTTGAATCATACCATCTCACTTCGACGTCTAAATCGTGTGTGCGTTCGAGTGCCGTTTTTGAAGATCGAATACGTAGTGTTGGTCACCTACCTACATTTATTACTTAAAATATCATTGCCATTAAGAATACGGGTTCTACAGGATTTAGGATCTAATAAATAATACACATTCATTATAACAACAAGTTTATTGTAATTTAAAAGTATACATATGTACTGGTACTTAAGCTATAACTCTCGATTAGGTAAATCGCAGTAGACTACACTGGATGCGTAGTCTTTGCGTAGCTGGTAACACCTGTGCTTGCATACACCAAAATTTAAACACACGATATCTGCCAACTGTCAAGTCACATTCGTCAAACGTCATTTGACTTCTGTCAAGGTTATGTTGTCGAAGCTGATTTTGTAAACAAGCAAATTGCATTTTTAAACCAGACAGCGAAGAAGAATTATTATGACTTACAAACGCAAAAAATACCATGTTGGTGATACACATTTAAAGAAGCGTTGGCGAGTGCGTAATAGAAAGAAGGATTTAGATGAAATAGATGGTGATCTCAAAGAAGGTAAATCATACATGTGATTAGCAAATGTCACATGGCGAAATCTGACGTTAAATTTTTAGGTTATTTGTAAATTTATGTTTCAGTTGCGATAATATAATATTTCGTTTTTAGGAAAGGCGGAGAAATTATTAAATCAAGATGTGGATTTAGACCTGCCAGGCGCGGCGCAACATTACTGTTTACATTGTGCACGTTATTTCATAGACGACAAAGCATTGCAAGAACATTTTAAAACAAAGGTACATAAACGAAGATTAAAAGCATTAGAATTAGAACCCTATACTATCGAAGAATCGGAAAGAGCGGCTGGATTTGGTAACTTTAAACTTCCAAATAAAAGAAAAATAGTAACTCAAAATACAGGAGTATTGGATAAAGATGGAGATGTGGTGATCGATGAAGATACGCCCAGCAAAAAGAAGAAGACTGAAGAAAATGCTGCTTAAAAGTATAAGTAAACTTTTACATAAAACTTATGTTATCAACTTCTCACCTCATAGATATTCTGCTTTGTTTATAAATGGACCAAAAGCTACTGAACATTTTGTATTTTTGCTGCCACACATTGACTACCCCGATCGGACGAGAGATAAAGATGGTTTATTAAGTATGATAAACAAAAGAAAGTCTAATTTTGATTTGGACAAATTGGAAAATCTTTGGAATGTTTACATAGATTTGAAAAAACATAAAACTGATTGTGATAACAGACGAAATGAATATTCAAAACAATTAAATGAATTATATAAAAATGAAACTGAAGGAAATTCAGAGACAGAGAAGTTAAAAATTCAAATGAACTTAATAAAAGAAAATTTAAAGAACTTAAAAGCTCCATTATGGGCAGCAGAGGAAGCTGCAATTGTTGAAGCCCTAAAGTTGCCCAACATACTGCATAATCTTACTCCTGACAATGAGAATAGATTGATTTATGATCACAAACAACACCCTAAGAATAATAAGAACCATTCAATAATAGGGCAAGAGCAAAACTTATTAATGTTCATGAAAAATAATAGCTATTACCTGTTAGGTGATGCAGCATTATTTGAGCTTGGAGCCAAGTTCTATTTCAGCAATTATTTAAAAAGTAACAATTTTATTCAATTCTCATGTCCAGATTTTGTTAAGAGTTTGGTTGTTGAAGGATGTGGTATAGATCATACCGACCCTAATTCCACATTTATTTTACATGACCATGAAAATAGTGAAATCAGTGAAGATAAGCGTATGCATTTAACTGGAGCTGGCTCCTTATGTTCTTTTTTTGCTTATCATGCTAAGAATGTTATTTACAGCAAGTATTTGCCACTGCAATATTTTTCTATGGGCCGGCTTTATATCCCCGGCGATTGTAAAGAAAATAGTTTGTTCAATGTTAGTCAGTCATCAGTTGTGCAAATGTTTATTGCAACTAAAGATAATTCAGATGTTGACACTCAGTTAAGTAATGTTATTGAAATTATAAATAATTTGTATAGCAAATTGGACTATCACTATAGGTTAGTTTATGTGTCGGCAGACAAATTGCACAGTTGGGAAGCTTTAAGAGTTTCTATTGAAATGTACTCATCATCTTTAAGTGAATACATAGAAGTTGGTAGTGTGTCTCTCAGTGGTGATTACATCAGTAAGAGGCTCATGTTTATGTATACTGATAATAAACAAAATAAATTCCCTCACATCCTCTCCGGTACAATACTGAATGTACCAAAGTTTTTAGCTTGCGTCTTAGAACAAGATGCTGACTTTGTTATACCTGAATCCTTTATGGTAGGAAATTGGAAAGATACAGTTGATGTAAATAATAAATAATTGTATATATTTATTACAAAAAATAAAAATATACATAAATCATGTTTGTTTTATTTTATCATCCTTTTAAATTATACATTAGGTTTTACATTAAATTGAAAATCGGATCTTTTCCATTCAGGTTTTGAAAGGTCAATCGGAGATTGTAAATATATTTCTATAAGATCCACTTGTCCAGTCTTTGTTACCAGCAACAGAGTGTGGGTTCTGTAAAAGAAGTATATAATGAAGGAGACTAAAACGAAAAAAAATCTTGTTTGATTAATGGAATAATTGGTACATAATATAGCACATTATATCACCATATATATTACAAAATTAAAATAAGTTAAATTTGCAGTTAAAATATGATTTGTACCTGGTACCATAGCGCACAGGAGGAATAGTTACAAAAACTGAACTGAACCAGTGATAGTCATTTGGCTTTCTTTTTTGAAGCACTGGATCCGGAAGATGCCTGTAAGCAAAAATACATATAAATAATCTTTGTAGAAAGTACGAGTAAGAGTAGAATAGACTAGAGATAAAGAGTAGAAGAGAATAAAAATCTAGTTTATATTTTCTAAAGGACTGAAGTATTTTTTATATTATCTACCAGGGCTAACCCAGGTTGAGCTAAGACCTAAGGTAGTGATTGACCAAAAAAGGTTACATATACAGTACTTATAGAAATGTACAAAACCAACAAATATTCACAATTTTAATATACTCACTTCTCTTCCCATCTCAATAGCTCAATTAGTTTTTCAACCAACATTGTCTTATTTTCGAGTTTCTTATGATCTTCACATATATCTTTCATCTTTTTCTTACCCTCTTCTACCTTTTTCAAAGGATTGTTTGGGAGACTATTTGAAAAGCCTACACAAGCTTCATTGTATTTCTCCAGTTTGTTTGTAGCATTGTTGTATGTTTGAATCAAGGGCTCATTATTCCTGTTGATATAACATCAATTAAAAAAAAATTATACTGATATATTAAAAAAAAAGGAAGCTATTCTTAAAAATAGATGATAACAATATAAGCAGGATGAAATGTATCAAGCATATCGCAACATGAAAATATTAAAAATATACATACTATAATTTTTTGTCATCTCTATTGAGTAGGTATCATTAACCCATTGAGCCCCGAACGGCCAGATCCGACCGTGACACAATAGATTTTCTATTGTGTCTATGATTCCGGGGCCTGATGGATTAATATACAATAAACAACTAGAGTCTAGACTCATAAGCATACTCAAAAATTGTCTGAAGCAAAACCCTGCTTGCATGTCTGTTAGGCAGAGTTTTCTTACTATCGTATAGGAGCAACCAACGTTGACAAGTGAGCATTTTAGTATAGTTGGTTCTTTGATATACTGTTCCTCTTGCTATTTCGGTTAGAGTCCGGGCTGTCTGGCTGGTCGCAGTGGTTGCGTTTTTTAGTGCGCATCTCATCTGCACAGGATAATTTCCTTAATTTAAAGTCATTTTTTAACGCGTAATTTTTAATATTTTACCTTTAGATAGATCCATTAGACATAATTTTTTTATTGCAAGACGTTTTTTTCGTTGTTAAATAGGAGCCAGACGCAATTTTTTATTTCGTTTTTATAAAAAATTCAAATTATTTTAGAATGTCTGTAAATTTCATATTATGTTCTTCAAACATAATATAATCTAAAATTAATTAGCCAGACGCTAATTCGATTGTTAAGTATTAAATAATGTGTATAAATAAAAAAAGTAATGAAGAATGCAGCTCATCAGCTAGTGTATTTTAACTATGCGACAGGAAATAATTGCAAGAATACAATATTATTTACACTTGTTCTTATAAATAAAAGCTAAAATGAAAAAAAATAAACATAAAAGTGAAAAATAAATTAAAGTTACCATACATTGAAAAGAATGGAATAAAAACTATATCAATGAAGGTTAAACAATTACATTGTTAAATTTAAAAAGCCATCTTCATAATCATCATCATCATCATCTTTCCTCACACTGTCAGAATTATTTATGTTATCGTCTAAGGAATTGTTATTGTTTTCCAATATTCCATCATCTGTAAACAACTAGAAAGTTTGTTTCAATATTGATGTACACACATACACACACACAACACACACACACCACACCACACACGACACACACACGTGAACACACACACACTCGCATGTTTAAGTTTGTATTGAATTTAACTAAAGTAGTTAGCATGAATTTATATAGGTATACTAGCGGTCCGCCCCGGCTTCGCCCGTATGGTACCTACATGTATAAACTATCCTATCTCTCAAGTTGGATCGAACTGCACATGGTGTGCGAATTTTATTATAATCGGTTAAGTGGTTTAGGAGTCCATTGAGGACAAACATTATGACACGAGATTTATGTATATATATTAAGAATTAAGATTAATGAATTAATATTGTTATCATCATCACTACATAGTATAAAACAAAGTCGCTTTCTCTGTCCCTATGTCTCTTTAAATCTTTGAAACTACGCAACGGATTTTGATGTGGTTTTTTTAAATAGATAGAGTGATTCAAGTGGGGGGTTTATATGTATAATAACATCCATTAAATAGTGGAGAAGTACTGTTATTTTTGAGGTTTCTAATGTGATTTCGTAAATAATTACATTTTTTCCACTTACAGTGCAAACGCAGGCACCCTACGAGTTTTATCAAAATAATGTACTAACTATAGTACACATTGAAAAGGTCTACAGAAAAGTCCGTGATGGTATATGTCTATCTCTTATGGATAACCCACAATAACTTTTTTTGTCATTTACTTTTTACGACAAATAATGGCTAATTTTCGAAGCGATTTTAACCAATACAGCATTAATCCTTAACCAATTAAAGACCTTGAATACATTGTTCATTTAATATAGATCTATATGGCCCTTTACACCGTATGATTTAAGTGAATATTTTCGAAGATATTACAGATTTAAAAATTGCGGGACGTAGCGTTTGCGGCGGTACCAGCCGGCCGCCCGGCTATATATTTTATACCCGTGCGAAGCCGGAGCGGGCCGCTATGTTTTTATATTCAACGTTCACAGTTTTTCTGTAGTGTATTTAGTATCAGCATTGCACCTGTGCGAAGCCAGGGCCGGGCGGGTCGCTAGTTAATATTAGATATATATTAGAAAATTTAACTTGTATTGGCAACACTGTATTTTGTCTGTGGTTCTTTTTCTTCTTGTACGCGGTGTGTAATGTGTGGTATTAGGCAATGTGCTATTGGAAACAATATAAATAAGTTTATGTAATCGCTGTTTTCATTTAAACCCATAACTTAATAGTTAAGTAATAAAAAAATTGTTTTGTATAGAAGATTGTTGATGTACCCTAATAGTTTATTTTTTAGCCTAAGGAATAAAATGTACGAATGGAAGGTACTTGTTCCCACAACACAGGGAATCCTAGAGTAGGAACAATTCAATTTCTATGTATCTTATATTTTCGAAAAAAAAAAAGTTATTTTTTATTGTTATTTAATTTTCGCGGCCGACCCTTTCTATCTCTCTTGCACTTTAAACTATCTCTCCATATACAATACACAATCATCAAATTGTTATACTTACCTACTTTCACTACGTTTTTATTCGTACGTATTTAATACTTAACAATCGAATTAGCGTCTGGCTAATTAATTTTAGATTATATTATGTTTGAAGAACATAATATGAAATTTACAGACATTCTAAAATAATTTGAATTTTTTATAAAAACGAAATAAAAAATTGCGTCTGGCACCTATTTAACAACGAAAAAAACGTCTTGCAATAAAAAAATTATGTCTGATGGATCTACCTAAAGGCAAAATATTAAAAATTACGCGTTAAAAAATGACTTTAAATTAAGGAAATTATCCTGTGCAGATGAGATGCGCACTAAAAAACGCAACCACTGCGACCAGCCAGACAGCCGGGACTCTAACCGAAATAGCAAGAGGAACAGTATATCAAAAAACCAACTATACTAAAATGACTTTTTTTTTAACGTTAATAGCTCCCGTACCACTACAGTGCAACCTCGATATAACAAATCTGAAGGGAACAAATAAATATTCGTTATATCAAGTAATTCGTTGAACTGAGGTTCGTTAATTTGAGGATAGGTTGGTCTAAAATTCGTTATAAAGAGGTCTTTTCCGTTTCTGATCCATTTCAACTTGAATCTTTAACAATAGTGACGAGCAGCAGTGTTCACATTACTTTCCAATTTAAATTAAACAAAAATGATCGTTTTACGAACAAAAGCATGTCGAAACCTGTCGCGACATGAATCACATACTATGACATTTTTAGAATCATTACATTGGTTGGAACTTTATATAAAGGTTTTGGGTTGACAAAATTCGTTAATTAGAGGTATTTATATACTTTTCTTGATGGTTAAAAATTCGTTATAATGAGGTTGTTCGCAAAAAATGTTCGTAATGTAAAGGGATATTTTGTATTGAATCTTATGGACAATTCAAGGGGATTACGAAAAATTTGTTAAATCGAGGAAATCGTTATATTGAGGTACGTTATATTAAGGTTGCACTGTATAGACTTTTAACATTAACATGATGAAATAAGGTGCTAATTTAATTGAATGTTTCATGCCACTGTATTTTTTACAACCTTTTAATAGATGATTGTTTGTTTAATTGTCAATAGTACATATATAACAACAATATCATTGGATAGAATTGTATAAATAGAAATGAACATTCTTGATACTTATAATTATTAATGTATGATTAATAGCATGTTTAGTTATAACTTATAATGATGATGTTACAAAATATGGTATGCACGTGTAATGATTCATGTAAATTAATTTTTCTTACCTAATCTCTATTGCTACTAATATAAACTCATTGCAGTCTTGAACATAATTTTGTATAGTTTGTATATAAGAATCGGTTGTTGAATTATTTATAACATAATCTGCTACTATTTTACCTCTACCTTAAAATGTATCAAAAATATAGATGTCGATAATTCTATGTTTTTAAAATTTAGAATGGGGGTAGTTATGTTTTTGTCTATTTGAAATACCACATTATTAGCATTGTATAGAAGACTACTACCAAATTTAATAAATAAAAATATTGTTCATTGAACTCACATAATTTTAAGAATCAAGAACTACTACTTACTACATTTAAGTCGCAAATACTTCCAATATCCTACCTACTTACTTTTGGCATTTACTTTTTTTACACCAGGCAAATTGAGTAACACTCCAAGTTTATTTTGCAATGATGAATATGCTAACCAGGTGCCTTGACATTCAGCTTCCATATCTCTCCCTGTAAAAGGAATTAAATAAAATGAAAATAAGACATTGTTCTGTGATTAAAAATTAATCTTTTAATGACAAAAACAAATAATCTGCTTACCTCCATAAACATGTGGATGTTCTTTCCACGAAGACATATTTGTTGAAGGGCGGTCATAATATTCATCTCGGTTAGTAGCTATAATTAAACTATAATCACTTTCTTGATCATCAAAGGCGTTGTAAATAAATATAATACACATTTTTAGTACGCAAGCCGGAACACAGTGATCTACGCTATAAAAATATTAGCTTTTATTTATTTTTACAAATTATTTATAAAATTTCGGCCCCAAAATCTTATCTTATAGTCAAAATTATAATATATTCCCTTTATATAATAGTTTTGCTATCTTTCGAAAATAATCAATGTTATCATGTTTATTTTATTCGTAACCTGATCAAATTTCAGAGCAAATTTCAGAGTACAAAAAACAAAACAAATAGAAATAGAAAGACAGGTCCAAACCACAGAGTCCAAACTCCTCTTTAATTACTTGCTCTGTGCTCCTCTACACCACAGATTAATATAGATAACAGAGTAGACTGAAAACAGAGTGAACTCTGTTTAGATAATGTGTATTGTGTATGTCGTCGTAAGATTATATAAATTTAAACCGTTTATAGATAATAATACTCGCGAAACGGTAATCTAGACAAATCGTGATAAGTAACTCATTATTTTTCTTTAGATTAATGCGAATACATCGTTGATAATTCGACTTTCCAGTCGAAAATTTACTTTTCCCAGTACAATACAAGTCGACGGAGGGGCTCTTCATTTTGTGTAGTCACTATATTAGTCTAAAACAAATTCACTGTCGCTGTCTGTCCGTCCATAGTTATTTTCTTTAGATATAGTAGTTCTAGAGAAAGGTTTTACCGAAAACGATGCCCCACGCAATTCTAATATGCAGTGTTCGTATACTAATCGGCGTAATCGCATTCATCGCACATCTTTGGTGGAAAAGCACCCGTACATCTGGCTTCGCAGTCACGATAAATGTGTTCTAGCTGAGCTAGTTACACATACATGTAACAGTGCCATTTCCTTCGTCAATCGACGCAACATTCGCTACGAGTATCATCATGAACCACTATTCACATATATTTATCTTCAATTTGACGCAAATCATAAATTTAATACGAATCTCTTTGTTGCTTTTTAAACTTTATTTGTGCCATAAATAACAAACAGGTCTGTATATCTTCTGTATAAATTTATTCTTATTTCTATTATCTGGGCTGTGCCAATCTTCGATCTTTCATTCATCTCACAGCTGTCTGTCATTCAAGTTGTTTACGTTTAATATAATTTTCTATTTCTTTGCTGTGGTTTTGATTAAATTCCATAATTTTAGCTAATCTGAAAGCGAAATGCAATTTAATCAAGATGTTCTGTTTTATAGCGTGTCACCGTAACTTTTACTGAAAATGATGGGGTCTATGTCAGTGATGAGTGAAATAGTAATATAATTAGGCCGTTTCATTATTGTTCACTAGATTTTTACACAAACTTTATTTTAACAAAATAAAGGATGGATTCAAATCTTTCTTTTTTTAGTTTACCCGTAAGTAGCACTAAATTATTGGAATGTCACAATCCTGTAATAATGTGGCATTGGTACTATAACTTGTACGGTATTTTTCAGTTCGTAGATTCGGAGCAGTCGGAGTTAGGTATAAGCAAAAGGGAAATAGACTGTAACTTTGATATTCATAACAGTTTGACGACTAGTGGCGCACTATTAGGTGGTGATGATGTTCTCGCTCAGTTCCTTACTGACGGCCCCTTGGAGGAACCTGACCTCAATGGGCCGACGACCTTGCATTGTGAAATTTGTAAGAAGAAATTTGACAATGCAAAAAAGTATTACGGTCATTTACGAGTCCATTCAAAAGACAATCTTTGGATATGTGGTGAGTATTTATAGCAAAATTAGAATAGTTTTCTATGCTATGAAGTATGAACACATACCTACCTATACATACAATTATTATCTTCATAAATCAACTTAAAATCTTGCTGAGAGTAATTGGCAGTCTTATAAAATTTAATTTATTTTTTTCATAGATAAGTGTCCAGACCAGAAATTTTCAATCAAGCAAAACTTAATGAAGCATAGTTTAATACACAAGCCATTACCCAAGGTTTGGAAGTGTCCGCAGTGCACTATGGTATTTGATTCTTTGTGGCGTCTTCAGCAACATTTATTTGCTAAACACCTTGATTACAGGTATTTAAATTATTTATATAGTGTAATTATTATCCTTAATATCTTATTCAAGTGGCATCTTATGGAAAAGAATGAGATATTCTAGTTTGGCTTTTAGAATAGCTCTGGTAATTAATCGCCAAGAGAATTTTTTTTTATTTATTTATGAAATTAGTACTCATTTTCTGTTTGTGAAATTCTTGTGTATATTAATGAAAAAAGTTTCTATTTTAGACCTCACAAATGTGATATATGTGAAAAATCATTTCATAAGATGTCAGACTTAAAAAAACATAAAGATGTACATGAAGGTAAGAATTCTTGATGACGTGTGTTAAAAAATAAATATCTTAATAGTTTTTAAATAAATATCTTAATAGCTTTATAAACTAGAAAAATATTGATATAAAAAATATAAAAAAAATATTAATTCCCAGTTGCTTATTTAAGTAAAGTAACAAAATCTACAATAATATATTTGAATTAAACAGTTATAAATTATTTTAAATAGGTGCTTATTGTTATTTATTTATCACACTGTGTGTTAATATATATAAATCCATAAACACTTTATATTTTTAGGTGTTTCTAGATATGAATGTCCAAGATGTCAAAGAAAGTTTAAGGATTCATCTAATTTAAAGAGGCACATGTTGAGACATACCAATATAAAACCATACAAATGCTCTGGTTGCCAGCATTCATTTAAACAGGTATATATATAATTTTTAGAGGATTTGAATGCTATAATACAAAAATATCAAATTCAGTTATTCTAATATATAGGAATATAAGGAATAATATATTATATTATTCCTTATATTCCTATATATTCTTCCTTATATGTATAAGGAAGAAATACAGACCATATATGAAATAATATTATTCTAATTCATATTCTATTGTAATTTTACCCTTTATGATAATGTCATATTTTAGATAGCATCACTGAAACGCCACCAAAACAATTGTTCCTTATATTTTAATGCAAATGTGGACAGGACAACTAGAAAAAATTATTGCAGAGAATGTGGAATGACATTTCAATACAAAAGTGCATTGCTGGAGCACTGCGTTAGGTAAGTCTTATACACTAAAAATGTTACTTTAAAATATAAAAATTTAAATAACTTCAATCAAATAAAACTTATTTTTTTTATTTCAGGCAACACACTGATCCAAATACAGAAGGAACAAGTGATCAAAATCAAATCAATATTGATGCAAACAGAACTGTTGATAATATTGTAGATGACATTCTGTCTGCAGAAGATGATTATATGACCATGACAACTGGCCATGAAATGTTGAACAATTTCAATCCCACTATCCAGAACTTCACTGATACAAACTTAGATGACAATTTAATGCAAATAGAATTCCTCAAAGATATGAACCAACTACACACATTGGATGATGAACTTCTGTACAACGATTTGGACTTTGATAGCTTTCAAAATGGTCAAATTTTCAACATGAACCCTGAAGATCTTGATTACAATTGCGATAATTCCGAAATATTTGATTACACAAATGGTGGGAAAAGCATTGAACATGATATAATGAATGCTTTATATCAAGTTAAACCTGAACATCTAACGGATGAATTATTTAATTTAAACACATTTGCCGAAAAACCACCAGAGCCTCTTCCAAATACATTGCCAGATGAATGTGCAACTATTTTCGAAAGTGACGTAGATCTGGAAGCTAGTACGAGTTTAGCTGCAAATTTGAACCAGTTAATTGGAGAAAACAGTGTGCAATATATATCTACAGAAGATGATGATACATTCATAATAAGTTTAAACAGTGAGATAGATGCAGAAAAATTAACAGATATGCTGAATATAGGGGTTGAATGTGTTGAAAATGATGAAGATTATGAATATGATTTAAATACTGGTGATGATAATAAAAGTCGCAGTCTTTTAGATAATATAGTGCCAGTTATTTTGAGAGTAACATCAGTGAACCCAACACCTGTACTTACTGAGAGTGAAAATAAGATAGATGAAAAGAAAGATAAGAATAGTAGTAAATCTAATGCCAAAAGTAAAAAGAGCAGTGTCTATGTTTGCACTACTTGCAATAAAGTATTCAATAGAAAAGATAATTATAGATCTCACATTGGTAAGTCGAAAGGACAAC
>CAJQZN010040987.1:0-27185 GCA_907164685.1 Colias eurytheme | reverse complement strand
ACCTCATATTGATTAATAGCTACTCCAACTCTTTGAAAATGACACCCATGACGAAAACATTTCAAATTTTCGTCGGCGCCATCTTGGATTTTAGTTTTGACCTCATATTGGTTAATCGCTAGCCCAAAAACCACCCACATTTGCTACTTAGGAAAAGTTCAGATTTAAAGATATCATAGGTAATGTGACGAATATAATTTATTTCATTCCGACCGTTTCTCGGAATAACATACATTTACTAAGAAGGGTTTAATATATTGCCGGTAACATAATATTATGATGTATGATAATAATTAATAATTCATAAAAAAGTATTTTATACATTTCTTAAAAAGCTTCGATATTGTATACAATAATACAAATCATTAATTGATTATTATTCAAATTGTTGTAAAATAGTCACACTTTTTTAAGTTGGTTGAATACACTAACTTACTTATTACATACTTATATTCAATTATTATTTTGCCTTTTTAGGGTTCCGTAGCCAAAATGGCAAAAACGGAACCCTTATAGTTTCGTCATGTCCGTCTGTCCGTCTGTCCGTCTGTCCGTCTGTCACAGCCGATTTACTCGGAAACTATAAGTACTACAGTGATGAAATTTGATGGGAATATGTGTTGTATGAACCGCTACAAAAATATGACACTAAATAGTAAAAAAAAGAATTGGGGGTGGGGCCCCCCATACATGTAACTGAGGGATGAAATTTTTTTTTTCGATGTACATACCCGTGTGGGGTATCAATGGAAAGGTCTTTTAAAATGATATAAAGTTTTCTAAAAAACATTTTTCTTAAAGTGAACGGTTTTTGAGATATCAGCTCTCAAAGTCGTAAAAAGTATGTCCCCCCCCCCTCTATTTTTATAACTACGGGGTATAAAATTCTAAAAAAAATAGAGGTGATGCATGCTAATTAACTCTTTCAACGATTTTTGGTTTGATCAAAGTATCTCTTATAGTTTTTGAGATAGGTTGATTTAACTGTAATTTATTATATTTGCTGCTACGGAACCCTTTGTGCGCGAGCCCGACTCGCACTTGGCCGGTTTATTTTATTTGTTTTACTTTTAATTATTATTACCAATATTTTCAGAAGAAAATAAATTAATGTATCCAGAACGAGAGTTTCATTTTAAACTTTAAATGTATGTATAAAATAGACCAAAAAATTTTTACGAGAATTTAACAATAAATTATCTTTTATATTGTTTCTATCGATTTGAATAATAAAATAAAATTTGAAAAAGGAATGTTTCCTTTCAGAAAAATTTGCTATCCCTAGTATTTCAAGTACTTTCCATTCAGGGCACATCGAAAATTTCCACACTGTATATATACAAACAAATATATAAATATGCAAATATTTGCTCGTTTAATGGTATAGGATAAGTAGTAAATTTATTTATCAACAACATTCCTACGATAGTAAATAAAATCGAACTACTGATTTATTTATACTGTGGCATAATCGCCCGCCTTCATAGGTCACCGGAGTTCATGCCGCGCCGGCTCCTGCGCAACGCGGGCGCGAGCCATCTCAGTGCCTAAAATGCCTAAACTTTCAGTACAAGGGGCTCTTAAAACAGAGTAATATCATTTCGTGGAACAAATGAATTGATATTATGGAATAATCAACATGGTTACAAAACTTACAAAGAAAACTAGTAAGAATCATCACACATCTAATAAATAAGAATTTTTTTTTCGTTGTTTATCGCTACAAACATAATAGAAATAAAATATCCCTACTATAAGAAAATAACTATTTATAGAATACAGTTCATTATTTCGGGGTAATTTGTAAGAAATAAGCGCGTCCCTTTGAAGAAATAAATAATGCTCAATAAAACGCGCACCGCTCGTTTAGTACGTGATACGTGTAATTAAAAGCTCATTATACCATTTACAAGAAATTACCGACGACGAAATTACTTCCACAGACTCAAAATACGTCTCCAAATCTTGTTTCGGAAACGATACTCCACGCAGTTGCTAAACGAGAAAGACATATTTTTTGTTACAATTCTCAAATTTAAAAAACGATCAAAACTGGTTATTCCATTATGCATTCTATATCAGTCGTCAAAATCGATTCCAATAACATCGATTAAAGTTAATACGAGTTCGATAAAATCACCGTTTGCGATTGTATTGGCATTTTCCATGCCCCACGTTCCGAATTAATTTGTCTCGAGGCAATTAATCGTTTCTCGTTTTCAACAATTACTTTTTTATTATGTCAGAGGATTGTCAAGTGTTCCGTGGGCGTATTTGGGTAAGGTGCAATCGAATTAGAGTTGTATGGTTTCTTGCGTCATAGAAATCGATTATATCTTTAGTGTTAATCGAGAATCCGTTTAGGAAGCCAATGGAAGATTGATTTTGGTGACGTCACTTACGAATCTAAAGCATGTATAAAATTTTGATAATAATTTCGGCAAACTAGATAATGGTCATGAAGACAGACTAGAAATTGTAAAATTTGATACAGACGTAAAATAATTTAATTTATAAATTATGCATGATGCAACGGTGTTACAGGAAATGTATATGACGTGGTTGACAGGGTTACTTGTAGCACGTGTCTCTGGCCACAACACTACATATCTAATGAAGGAAGCGTTATGGCGCATTGTACTGGGAACACATATTTCTGTGTAGCGCCGTGGACTGATGATATATTAGTGTACAATGAATACGGAGTATTGATATTGTGTCTACATTATGAAGGTATTGCATAATGCAATTTGAATGTGTGTGCAACGTAATTTAATAGTAGGTTGATTTTGTTTTCATCTTTTAAACATTTTGTGTCCTACTCATTATAGGCTATTGGAAAACCATAAATCTGAACTGTTTTCAATTCAATTTGTTGCATTATGAGTATCAATGTCCCACAATACCCCTTCCCATGCTCACCGTATAGCAATTTCCGAGAACCATTCGCAGTTCCTTTGTGCGGGCCGAGGCATTTCATCCTGCTTTATTTTCATTCCCGTCATCGTCACAGTTTAGCATTGTTGCCCTTTTTTCGGCGCTCTTCGTTAGCGATCGTATTTTACTCTTTGTCGATGATAACCACCCGTCGAGTTTCACAGAATATTTTTTATTCAATTTTTACTTTTTTTTACTTAACCTCTTTTCGGGGATCGGTGCCGAAGCGTCCACATAACCCTGTTTGTTTAGGCTCCGGATTAATTTACGAAAACGGATTTTAATGTTTCCCCATTCGAGTTTACAATTTTGCGCCGCGGAATGTGTTCATTTTAATTTTTATATTTGTTTCAGTGGACTCGTGTCTAGTTTTGTGTACAGAGTTGGAATTTAATTAAAATTTTTCGTTATAATTTCCGTTCCGTGTATGAATTAGTAACATGCGCGCTCCTTTAATAAATTTAGTTGTATGAACTTTGTGTTACAAAGGAGATAGAAGTTTTAATTAATTTGATGATAATCCAGTATTTCTAAATTAATTGTCAATTTATAGAATGTTTGCTTATATTTTGTACATAAAAGGCCGGTAAAGCACCTGCAACACTTCTAATGTTGCAAGTGTTTATGGGCGGTGGTGAGTGGTGACCACTTACCATCAGGTGGCCCACCTGCCCCTTTGCTTGCTCTGACATAAAAAAAAATATAATGTGTATTACTGAGAAATAGTTATTGTTTCGAACAAGATTAATTATTTGTACATTCCTCATACGTTTACTAAAACTACATCATAACCTTCACTAATATTGCCAAGTGTGTTCCAAACAGTCCCAACAAAGTATGGTTTTAATTTTTTTCTTAATGCCCCATAACTCCTTTTCTTCGTAAACTGAGTGCGTTTGTTTTGATTTACAGTCTTTTGTGTAGCGATACAATTATCGGTTTTATGTTCGCTCGAATTAGTCTTGGAAATTGGATGTTTGTATTGATTTGTTTTAATAAACCTTTGTATTTTGTTCGGTTTTAAGATACATTGTTTTAGAGAAATAAGTTATAACTCTATACTAATATTATAAAGCTGAAGAGTTTGTTTGTTTGTTTTAACTTGCATCTCAAGAACTAATGGTCCGATTTGAAAAATTCTTCCGTTGTTAGATAGCCCATTAATCGAGGAAGGACAGGATAAGGAATATATCATCATGCTAAGGCCAACAGGAGCGGAGCATTGCGAGTAAAACCGCGGAGCACAGCTAGTGAATGATAAATTTCTCGATGTATCGTGTGTGAGGGAAGATAGATGGTGCTTATAAAGATTGATAGGTGTAAATATAAGGACACATTATTGAAAACAAATAGGGAGGTATAGAAAATTTATTATCGAGATAATGTTACCTGACTATTTAAATATTATGCTGCTGCAGCTGTTAAGTGAATGGTCATTTTATACAATTTTATTATTAGTTTTCTATGCTCATGCATTTTTGAGATTATTCAATTTTCAATAGGGTTGGAAGATTCCATGTAATACCACGAAACATATAAAATATTCACAATTCAATTCATTATCGTAACATCATATAAAATAGTCAAATTAACGAATAAGAACTCACATTGCAAACATAACTTACTGAAAATTCTATACGTTTGAATGTTGCATCTCTTATTAATTTGTTGTTATATTAATTTTTCTTACAACCCATCGTTTTAGACACTTACAACGTCTGAGCATGTTAAATTCTTTATCGCCAATAACAGATGTGTTGTTTATTTTATAATCCCAATAAAATATGTTAAATAAAGGAGCCGGGCGCATAAATAAAGGTCACAAGCGACATAAATGTATGTTCATTCGATTTTATTGCCGATAGTTGAATATCTGCACCTGCCGTTGTATTTCTATGCTATTTGCCTATTTCGCGACGTAGACTGGAGCCGTTCCCACGTATTCTATATCTCTATTATTAGCTTGTAATTAAGATTTAAGATATGTAAGAGCATTTTATCTGGTTATTTAGTGGAGCAATCTTGTATGTTGACTTTAATGTAGTTTAATTTGAATTTTTAATCAAACATTTTTATTACAATCGATTTACAGCTTCAAATGTGGAATGTAGAATATTTTTATCCCGTGAGATGGTTTTCATTTTTGTATTTTACACATTACTGTTTATTGACTTTTTAAATGCTTCATCTTGAATTAGTATAATATAATGTACGTACATTACCTACAAATAATAATAGTTTAAAAAAAACTAAAAAACACGCTTTTTATAGAAAACCGAACTAAAAAATAGAAAATTTTATCAAATTAGTGTATTGTCATCGGTCCTCAATAAATCTACAAAGTTTGAACGAAATCTGGCCGTTTAAAGTGGGTCAAAATCACGCCCAAAGAAGTCGGTTACAAACAAACAAACATACAGGTGAAGCTAATATAAAGCGTGTAAAAACGAATGCTTATTTAATTTTTTCGCTATATCAAATTCCCAGAATAAGAACAGATTACAGACCAAATATAAAGCAGATCAAATATACAACTTCTTACTATGAACAAGAACGATATACAATGATCTTACAACACTTATCTAAGAATAATGGTGACCCAAGGGTATATTTGATCGAGAAGGAATAATTTGCTTGCGTTTTGTATGAACCTAACCACATAAGCGTCAGCTTTTCGGCCAGAGTCAATATGTTTCTGAAAGAGTTCCGAAAGTTATATTTGGCTTGGATGTGGAGAATTTTGATCTTATGGTCTTAGTTTGAAGGTTTTAAATGCAGGATGCAACGATTATGTGGAATTTTACATTCCTCTTGATAAGCTTCACTATTGATATGAATTATGCAATATACCTCTTTCTTTTAGCGTACAAAAGTAATTAAGATGGGGACATAGGAATATTTAATTAAAGCTACAAAGCAGTATCCCTAAACAAATATGTACTGTAAATACACAAATGGAATAGTATTTATTTAAAATGTAAGGAACATATATTCATAATAACATAATATGTATTCTCAATGCATACCAAAATTCCTTCAAAACCGTTGAACCAAAAATGTTCATATTAAATTAACAAATCAAATCAATGACAGGTAATTTACGTGCTCTTGTAACTTGTAATTTGGTTAACTTTTGCTCGATTTTTTCGCATCAATCTTGCGCACACGCACATTTGAGTACTTGACAGTTTAATTTTTGGGATCCTCTTACAAATTGCCTAATGCCGGACCACCGGGGATTTCGTTAAAGTTAATTATTCTTTATATTTTTATGTAAAGAATACTGTTAATTTTGGGATTAAGCGCTTGTGGTAAGCCAAAGCACGTTTGTGCTTTTAACTATGGTGAATTTTATAAATAAAAAAAATACCTATGTTAGTTTCAATTTAATTTGTTTTACAAATATGTTTTGAATATTAATTGTAAATATGTTTCACTGCAATTACAAGTTTCTGTCCGCGGTTAACTTTCGTGGTGTAGGGAAAAAACTAAGATTTAATATTATAATATGTTTGGCACAGACATAATTTCATCTAATTCCTATAATTCAGAAGAAAACAAACATTATCAGAAACTGTCACGCTTTATAGAAGAAAGACATGTTTCATTATTTGAACCAACAAAAAAGGAGCGTGTGTACCGAGCACACGTGTCAGAAGTGAAACTTCTTTGGTAAGATTCAAAGATACCAAAATCGTTGCCTTACGTACGACAACGTGCCATAACGCAACCTTGAAATTTTACTCTCAACGCACCTAAACAAGTTTCACTTTAAAATATATCAGTATAATTTTCTACCAAACGTTCAATAACAAACAGATCGCGAAAACAGATGTCTCCACACCATTAAATACAAAAGTATACAACAATAAGGTCTATTATTCCGTGCTGTCATCAAATAAAATGTGCACTCGACTGTACAAAGAATTCAGCCCAGCCGACATGGGAAATCTTATTCTATCGAATCGGAGTAAGATTCTCTTCGCGATTGTACGTATGGATGATAATAAATTGTTTGTTGGTGTCGTTATTACAAAGGAAACGTATTGCCAAAACATTAACCTCCAGGGTTAAATGTTTAAACTTTAAACTAAAACATATTTTGTGTGTTGAAGCTGGAATTTGTGTGTAGGGCGTGACCTTGTTCAATTAAAAAAAAACTCATTTAACTATAAAATATACTCATTTGAACTATTTATTAAAACTGAAAGCAGTAAAAATAAAACAGTTCGCTAGCAAAGAGCTACAACTAAATAATTTCAACATAAAATTGAAATAACGCCAACAATTTTCAGTACTCAATTGAACCTTAGGATCATGTCTTAATTCGTCGAACCAATGAATTTGAATCACTCTTTCGCCAAATTGTTCGCAAAGGAGCAGAATTGCCCCTTTCTGAACTTAACGAGCGAACGTCACGAGTGATGGTGTGTGGTGGAAAATGTACGTTATAGCGATGGGAATACGATTTAATTTTGAATGTTCTATATTCATTACGTATTAAAAAGAAGGTACAAAATAGAGTTAATGCGCGTGGTATCTAATAAAAGTAGCCTGTAAGGTGCTAATAATACCTATATTATAATATTCTTTTATTCGTACCAAATTTCATACCGATCTGATCAGCTGTTATTTCATAACACAAACATTTAGCATATAAGGCTTATTATTTACAATTTAAAATTAAACTATAGGACTTTTACATACGAAATGTATTCTTGGACACGATTTTCGCAATTGAAAAAAATATCGTGTGAAACTTCTTTAAGCGGGTTGAGAGTAAAATTTCAAGGTCGCTTCATACCAATACCGTCACGTCACGTTGTAAGGCGACGATTTAGGTATCTTTGAATGTTGCCAAAGAAGTTTCACTTCTGACATGTGTGCTCGGCACACACGCTCTTTTTTATAAAAAATCGCTTTCAGTTTAAAACTTAAGACCTCACACAATAATATATACGATGTCTTTACTTAAGACAGTCACGCGATTTTGTGTGTGCAGGTATCTTTGAACTCAGCTGGGGGCTTGATTTAAACAAAATTTGTGTTTTTTTTTTTTTATGCAATAGGAGGCAACAGAGCAGACGCGTCACCTGGTGGTAAGTGCTCCACGTCGCCCATATGTACGCACAGTGTCAGAGACATTGTGAGTATGTTGCCGGCCTTTCAAGTAGGAATATGCTCTTTTCTTGAAGGTCCCCAGTTCATAGCCGTTTGGAAAAGCCGCATGAGGGAGTTTGTTCCAGATGTCTGTAGTGCGCGGGAAGAAAGATCTTTTAAAGCGCACAGTTGTAGATTGCCAACAGTCAAGGTGGTGAGGGTGGTATTGTTGACGATGTCGTGCTGTACGGTGATGGAACTCGGCGGCGGGTAATGTTCCAAACAACTCTTCAGAGCACTCCCCATAGTAAATGCGATAGAGAACGCATAAGGAAGCGACATCTCTTCGCAGCGCCAAAGTATCAAGCCGATCGGTGAGACTTGGCTCGTTAACAAGTCGTACAGCTCTCCTTTGAATACGGTCAAATGGAAGGAGGTATTGTTGGGGTGCCCCGGCCCAGATGTGGGAGCAGTATTCCATCTGCGGCCTGACTTGCGCCTTATATAACTTGAGGCGATGGTGCGACGTGAAATACTGCCCCGCTCTACAGAGCACACCAAGTTTTTGTGAAGCCAACTTGGCTTTTCCTTCCAAGTGACAAGAAAACTGTACGTTACTCGAGATTTCGAGACCAAGGATTCCGATACTGGCTGCGGTTGAGAGAGGAGTACCCTGAAAAGTAGGAGCTATGACGAAGGGGAGCTTTTTAGCGGTAAAGGCGCACACCTGTGTCTTTTTGGGGTTAAATTGGACTAGGTTTAGTCGGCCCCATTCTGAAACCTCTTGTAAAGAAGTTTGTTTGTTGTTTTAATTAGTTTACCGTTCTGAATATCAATATAATATATAAATTCGAATATTTTGAAGGATACAATGGATGCTTTCGTGTTCATAAAGTGAGAAGATTTATACTTTTAAAAATATAATTCAAATAATGTAAATATCTAAATTCTTGACTCAAATTACCATATTAGTTGTAGTATCATGTAAATTATTATCACGTTCCTCCATATTTTCAATATAACAATTTAATGCTGATCATAGATCATATTAAAGCAATATAATTTGTAACCGTTACCGTATATAATATAATATAACCCCATAAAAATATATTTATTGTATATATCGTATTGCGAATTCACGGAACAACGTTCAGAAACCGACATAGCAAATACATCTGAGTCTGTTATTTATTTCACGATATTTATTCGCATTTCTTGTCATTCGGAATAAATAAGGGTAGCAATACATGTATCTTCTAATATACGTCCAATATTATAATAATGTTCCAATATACGTCCAATATAAATATTCATATTTATAACCATCTTCAATATAGATTATGTCTGCTGCTTAGGAAGAAAATATTAAAGTTAGTTACTTGTTATATCCAAGCTCTATTCTATAGCTTTCTTTCCGCTCGTGGTCAAAGGAAATTCCCATAGGAATGGAGTTGCCGGTTTTTCTCCGTAGAAACTGCTTTTCTAATCGATGGTAAATGGTAAATCTATGTTATGATGATTCAAAGGCGCTTCTAGAAGTCTAATTGAATAAATAAATGTTTGAGTTTGAATGAGATGTTTTACCAACGTAAAGAGTGCTCTGTCCATAATCTATACTAATATTATAAAGCTGAAGAGTTTGTTTGAACGCGCTAATCTCAGGAACTACTGGTCCGATTTGAAAAATTATTTCGGTGTTAGATAGCCCATTTACCGACGAAGGTTATAAGCTATATATCATCACGCTTAGACCAACAGTTGCGGAGCAATGCGGGTAACAGCTAGTCATACCATAAAATTGCTCTGTAGCTACGTGATAGAAAGACAAAAAAAACACTTTCGCATTCATAATATTAAAGTACTCATCAATACTCGGAATAAGTACGTTTATATACTTAACGCTTCCACAGATTGAAGAAAACAAGATAGAAAAATAATAAAACAAAGCTGCACATTTTAATGAAATGTAAAAGCAATTTAGAAACGCAACATGGCATCCTTGAAAGGTTCAATCCCAGTACCTTTCAACAACAGCCGCTGCAGAAGTCAATATTTTCTCATATGTTATAAAAGATTTTAATAGAAGTTGTTTGGATATTTTGACAGAAGGAATAGCTGCAATTATTAGAAAGATTTCTATAAAGACGTAATTGCAGCTAAAAAATTTCAGATAAAAACTTTACATTAGGCAATTAAAATCAGAGGTTCGAAGAAATAAGTACATTTATTTTATTTAAAAATCAAGAGTGTTTTAAACAAGTTACAATCGAATTAAATGTATTATTTAAAATTTGTTGAGTTTTTTAAGTTGTCAAAAATATTGGACTTCTATTTTAATGCGACGTTTTAAAAAAATAAACGTAAATTACAATTTATACTAATTAATAGATCCTTCAACTATTAAACCCCGTCTCTATGATTTTCATCAAGGCAGTATATAACATATAACTACTTACAGTATATATAACTACTTATAAATAGTTCATATAATAAGTCTGCATCATTATACGAGTCAAGAAGGTGAGAGAAATTATAAAACTTTTCAATTTGAAGTGCACAAGACCCTTAATTGAAAACACTGGGGTCTATAGCTATGTTGGCATGTGCCGTAATTACTAGGGGCACTATTCCCTACCTTTTTATTCCTAAGGGTCTTCGCTCAACACATGTTGTATAAGCGAGCGATGTGTATGTGATTCCTTTGTAGTTTAATTTCTTTTCCGAAGTGATGTGTGATGATTTTGAAGGGAAATTAAAACAAAATTAAACGTTTATGTATGGATTTTTAACTTTATTTTAATGACTGATACTTAACCTATTGATTGATCTAACCAAATCTACCAAATACAACTTGATGACTAAATTTATAGATTTGAAAATTTGATTTGAAATAACCACTAACCACTTTTAACGAACGTTAAAAGTTATTATCAATAATTCATGTACTTTGAATTTTTCACATCGATTATGATAATATTCTCATTCGATATTCTAATAGAATTTTACTTGCAAATAAATATTCCTCATGCTATAACTTGATATAGTGATTTCCGCTACGCCTATAAGTGTATCAAACTGTTGCACGTAGCAACGTAGGCCTGCACGGCGTAGCACCTATCGATCGTAGCACTACGTAGCCGTTCTCGACGCAGTAATGACTTCATTTTAGCTACGTTATTTTTAGTTTTTACGTAGCTATAATAGAGTAAGTAAAGTAAACAGTTTTTGTAGTAAACAATTATTATTATTGTTATACATTTGTTTTGTTAATAATTTATTACGGTAAGCTATTGTCTTAACCAATTGAATTTTAAAATAAACTTTAGGCTTTTAATAACTAATTTAGAAGTGAGAAAATACATTGCTTTCAACCAGTAACAAACTCTACTTATTTTTCTATAATCTAAGTAGGCATAAAAAGATTATTTTTTCAAAAGAAATAAATAGAGCGCCTAAATTTCATTACCTAAAACCAAAAATACATCATATGTCAATCATAGTCAAAATTAATACTAAAGACCCTTAAATTAAACATCAATTTTTATAAAACTACGACTCCAACTTTTTCGATTCCTCTTAACACTTTTAATCACAAGTCCTCAACATACATCGATCGACGAACGTAAAAAACAATATGAAATTACGCGTCGAAAGGGGTGATTATTTCAAACACCCTTCACACTGTCTGGATTGATTTGACAGTCTACCCTCGTTTCTCCTATTTGATTTATCGCGTATGAGAATGACCGAGTGGGTTCATTACAATATTATTTATGAGCCCGTCTTGTATGAAGTGTGGTCACTCTAGGTAAAAGATTGATTTGGTGTGATTGTGTTAAGTGTTATAATTATATTGCTAATACAGTTATAGGATTTTTTTATTCTTTATTGAAGGCAGACATAAGTAAAGAAATAAAATATAAATATTTTGTACTTTCTAGGTAAATGCGTTGATTTATTTTTCCGCATGGATTTGTTTATAATTGATTATTATAGTGTGGAATTAATTATTGGTATTACTCTGACGGTTATGGTTTTATTTATTATTAGTGGTGCGCCCCGGCTTCGCCCGTGGTACATATTTCGCAATAAAAGGTAGCCTATGTTCTTTCTCGGGTCTAAAGATTATCTGTGCCAAATTTCATCAAAATCGGTCCAGTAGTTTATGCGTGAAAACCATACGTACATACAAACATACATACAAACCTTTCCTCTTTATAATATTAGTATAGATTTTTGTAGGTAGAATTAAAATACATTGGCGATTATATGTGTAGACATACAGTTGCTAAGATTATAGAATTTGTTTTTCTTATGCGGGAAAGGAAATAAATAATTAAAAATATCAACCATTCAAAGTCTTCAAGCATTCTTCAAGGACTTTATATCAATAGAAAAGATTGCATTTTGCGTGAACTTTTTTAATTGAACCTTTGCATGTTTCAACTTCAAAATAATTATTTTTATTTTATCATTAAGTAAGTAATTTATTATTATTCTGACTCTATGTAAAGCGCTTAACTGTTTTTCAAACATTTTTTTTTGTGTAAACACGAAAATTATATGAAAATGGAGTTTTAATCATATGTTTTTACAAACCGTTAAGTCGGTTGACGGTACATAAATAAACACGTGAAATCCGGTGAAAATGTTCGTTATGAATAACTTATACACATTATACCGGCTTTGCTTTGCGCGTGCCTGAAATATTCTGATTCTGTAGCGAATGTATTGTTTTAGCGACAAAAAAGTTTGTTTTTTGTTGGAAACGCGATAAAGTAGGAAGTGTGATGTTTTATCTTTTACCTGGCTTCATGATAAGGATTTGATTGTATGGTTTGTGATGAATTTTATTTTTATAGTTGCTGTGTGGTTCAAATTCAAATTCAAATTCAAATTCGTTTATTCAATCAAACTTAACCTAACCTTAGAGCTTAAATACATTTGGTGGTAATTGTATAATGATAGGTTATAAGAATTATATTTGAAACTAGCGATCTGCTGCGGCTTCGCCCGTTGTACATGTTTACGTTTTCTCTCCTATGTTAACCATCTATTTCAAGGTATATTATAAAAAAGAATTGCCGAAATCGGTTCAGCCGTTCTCGAGTTATGCGCTTACCAACACATTTTGCGATTCATTTTTATTATAGATGAGCTTTTCCTTATTCATTTCTTATAAAAGTCTTCTAATTTATAAAATATTAGTTTGACTTAATATTTTCCGAAGTTGGAGACTTATAATAAAATTCCAAATTGAATACATTTGCATGATAAAAGGTAAACCTTTAACTTATTAATTAACGTCGTAATTATTTAATCTGTAGGTAGTTAGGAACAGGAATTTCTGAAGATAAATGAAATTCGAGAAAAAGTACAAAGTAAAATGAACAATGAATTGGATTACGAGGGCTTAGTGAAATATGAAAGTTTCTTTTGAATTTCGTCCTAAATATTAAACTGCTAGATATAGGATTACAGTTTTATAAGTATTATGAAATAATTCGATATTCGAATTTATTTTCATAACAGTATTTTATCTATAACTAGCTGTGCTCCGCGGACCGCGGTTTCACCCGCATTGCTCCGCTCTTGTTGCTCTTAGCGTGACGATATATAGCCTTCCTCGATAAATGAGCTATCTAACACGAAAGAATTTTTCCAATCGGACCGGTAGTTCCTGAGATTAGCGAGTTCAAACAAACAAACAAACTCTTCGGCTTTATAATATTAGTCTTCTATAATATAAAAATGAATCGCAAAATGTGTTGGTAAGCGCATAACTCGAGAACGGCTGAACCGATTTCGATAATTCTTTTTTTATTATATTCCTTGAAGTACGAGGATGGTTTTTATGTAGAGAAAACGTAAATATGTACCACGGGCGAAGCCGGAGCGGACCGCTAGTAATCTATAACAATTAATAGCAATCATGTAATGTGGATGATAATCTAGTGGCTTTATCTCTCTGTATTAATTGATTATAATTAGCACTAATGTTAGTCTAACTGAAGACCTATGTTAATATTAAAGCGAGACTTGATTTGACAAATACGTAATTAATTAATTATGATTAGTAATAATTAATTTAGGGTGAAGTCTGAGCCAATTACATTATATTTTATACTACTATTTTTAATTAATTACTGAGACTTTTTACTGCGGAATAACATCCCATTACGTCCTGTTGTTTTACTTTTATAAAATACTAGCGGTCCGCCCCGGCTTCGCCCGTGGTACATATTTACGTTTTCTCTACATAAGAACCATCCTCGTACTTCAAGGAATATAATAAAAAAAGAATTATCGAAATCGGTTCAGCCGTTCTCGAGTTATGCGCTTACCAACACATTTTGCGATTCATTTTTATATATAAAAAAGAAGATCTATAGCAAAAAACGTAATGGAAACATTAGAAATTAGAACATATACGTCGCCTAAGCACGCCCCTTTTATGTTTTTTTCTCTCCATAAGAACATTCCTGATCCTTAACAAAAAGGTTTAATAAATTTAACCTTATTGGTCGCGCCGTCCTCGAGTTTAATTCTTAGCAACATATTTGGCGAACCAGGTTTATTATATATTTGTACATATAACAAAGTGAACCCTTAATAATACTTTTAAATACTTGGCCAGTATATTCGCCAGTAGATATACAGGGTGTAATCGTTAAGTGTGCACAAGCGATTATTCCGTAACTATTGCAGATATCAAAAAACTTTAAACTGATATCGAAAGTACTTAACCTAATGAGTAAAATGGCCATAATAAATTTTTAAAAATAAAACGAGAAATAACCAAAAATGTTACATTAAACGCTCGCATACAATTTATTTCCCATACATTTTGTATTCATAGTAGATTTTCGAAGTGACGTCCTTATAGTGCAATACAATGAGGAGGTCTATTTACAGTTTCTAAATGAACTTCCCTCCAAATTTGCGAAGTAATTAAAGCAGAAAACCAAAAAAACAAAAAAAAAAGCTAAAATCTTTCATATTAAATGTATAGGTTGATCCAAAAGTAATGATAATTGGGTATTTCCTGTGCACATAAAAATATAAAATAAATGTTTTATGCTTGCTCATGTAATCACAAAGTTATCACAAAAAAATTATATCTACAGGCCACGTTTCCAAGTATTAACATTAATTTTAATGTGAACAGTGCGAGCCAGAATGTTTCCCGACGAAAAGAAGAAACAACGATTCGAATATTTAGAGGGTGAATTTCTAAATTTTTAATGAGATCAGGATAATTTTTTGTCACGATTTGTGACCATGGGCGTTACCTGGGTTCACCATGTTTATGCTGAAACCAAGAAACAATCAATGGCCTGGATGCGAGCTTCCAAAGTGACGGTGAAGATTTTCAAAGTGAAAATTAGTGGGATAGATTAAAGCCGTAGTGTTTTGGGACGCTGAAGAAATGTGGAATATTTTAAGAAGGTAGCCACTACTACACAGGGCTCTTACTACACAGACCAAATTAAAAGATTGCGGGTAGGTTAGTAAGAAAAAGAGACATGGCAAACTTCGGTCTTGAATGTTGGTTCACCAAGACAACGCACCAGATCACAAAGCGTCAGTTGCGATGGCTGCCAATCAAAAATCGGCATTGAAAATGCTTGAACACCCACCCTGTTTGTAAGATCTAGCTCCTAGTTAATTCTATCTCTTACCTCGGCACAAGGAACACCGTCGATACAAGAAATTTTAAGACGACAGCGAAGTGATGGCTGATTTTGAGGGGTTTTTGTAGATGAATTCAAAGTTTTTTTTTTCTAAGTTAAGGAAAAAAAATATCGAAGTATATTATCTAGTTAGAAGACTATCTAGAGAAATACATAATTATTTTAACTGTAATGACCTTGTTTAATATTGATTATCATTACTTTTGGATCAACCCATGTACATGGGATATTCATATCTCATACTAAATGTATGGGAGGGTTTAAAGTTAATTTTTTAGATATTTCTCGTATTATTTTTAAAAATTTATTATGGCCATTTTACTCATTAGGTTAAGTACTTTCGATATCAGTTTAAAGTTTTTTGATATCTGTAATAGTTACGGAATAATCGCCTGTGCACACTTAACGATTACACCCTGTATACCAGTATTATTTTATAGTTAATTTTATTTCCTTGAAAATACAATTCAATTCTCGCGTTCGTGCTATTCCTCCGTGGCATTATCAAACCGTGGAGCTTGTCTTCACTAAATCAACAATGATTTTATGTTTTCATCATAGATCGCAAGTTGGATTTACATCGAGAGAATCCTACGTTTACGAAACCGAATAGCGTGCCAAGTACAATTGAAAACGTATATTTAATGGATAGATTTGAGAATATTTTGGGTAACAAATGAATTATTAAATGAAATAGAGTTATAGTTACACTCTTTATTGTGTGTATCATTAAATAAATAAATAAATAATAAATAAATATTATAGGACATTATTACACAAATCGACCTAGTCCCACAGTAAGCTCAATTAAGGCTTGTGTTTTGGGTACTAGGCGACGATAAATATAATATTTAATAAATACATATATAGATAATAACACCCAGACCAAAGAACAAATAATTGAGTTCATCACACAAATATTTGCCCTGACCGGGGATCGAACCCGGGACCGTCAACTCAGTAGGCAGTTACTTTACCACTGCGCCAACCGCGTCGTCAACGTTATTATACATTATTATTATTGTGAACCATAATATGATATACATAGTAACTATTAAAATGTGTTTTTGTGTGATTTCTTTTGTTGTCAATGTTATGCTATTTATACCTATCTGAAGAATTATCTTTTAATGCTTGTGCTCATATAAAATAGGTACAACTGATATCTACCGAGAAAATTATAATGTAAATAGATAAGTAGTTTTTGAATTTATCAATGAAAGTTAATTTCAAACAATCAAAATCTTTATAGAATAAATAAGGACAAGTTAATTTTATTCCAAGCAAAATTACAGAGCAACATAACCCCAGAGACCGCATAAAACCTCACAGAGTAATATCACACATTTTCTTTATCATCCGTTTTGTACATTATTGCGTTTTCATCAGACAATCCAATGTTTATCTCACTGAGTGGAACGATTCGAGACCATGGCCGCCGAGCCCGACGCGCACGCAAAAGATTATTGAGGTATGAATACAGGAATGTATCTCGGGATTTGCCCCCTTAAGGTAGAGGTTATGGTACGAGCGATGAGCGGAGCGGGTTTGTCAATCACACATAAACACTTATGTCCAACGTAAAATAAGTGTGCAAATAAGTTGATATTAGAATATTATAGGCGCTATGTGAGACAGGAGTTTGGATGGCGTCATATCGTTAGTAGATATTTATGAGCTTAATACAATATGATTTGTATTTCATGTATAGAATGGTTGGAAAGTAAACTGTAAAATTATTACCCAATCTACTTCGAAATAAGAAAAAAATACCATATTCATTACAGCAAAACAGCATTGTACCGGTAGCGTAGTGTGCGAGCCTACATACAAATGTATGTGAGATACTCCGCGGCGACTAGTCTCCGAGACTTACATGATACTTGAATCGCCTGTGCGTATCGTAATGGGAGAATGGCCTTATTGCTTTGCTGCTACCCGCTATAATCACCGCTTATCGCGTCGCTCATACCAAGATTGTGGCCTCAGAGCCATCATCCCCCTCGCAATAAATGCCGTTCTATATTAATGCAGTAGCTCAGGTGAAACGGTCTAATGAAATATCTCGGATTTATTTCAATAATTCTGTTATTATAACGACGCGGGAATTTCGGTACGCGCTTTACAGAATATTATTTATTAACGATTGTTTGGGATAACATAAGTAGATTTAAAAATAATTGGTCTAAAGGAAAATAACACTTACCACATAAGATTAACCTTATCTACATTTAAAAACAGCTTTTGTAGAAGTATATAAGGATAATTATACCAATTTGTTAACGTTATGAGTTGCGGAGAAACAAATATCCGTTCATTCATACGCAGTCTTATTTGTATTGAGTTCCGAAATAAACCATAATTTTATAATTGTTTACAAGGAATATAAACCACTAGATTTCCGCCCGCGGCTTCGCTCGCGTTTTCAAAGGAAAACCCGCATAGTTCCCGTTCCCGTGGGATTTCCGGGATAAAACCTATCCTATGTGTTAATCCAAGTTACCCACTATATGTGTGCTAAATTTCATTGTAATCGGTTCAGTAGTTTTTACGTGAAAGAGTAACAAACATCCATACATCCATACAAACTTTCGCCTTTATAAGTATTAAGATTAGTACATTAGTAGTGGTATTTTTATTTATACCATTAGTAACACAGACATGACATTAATACAAATTTCGTATCCAACTCCTAAATATTACCCAGCGTTATTTATCAAGAAACTCTCTCGAGTCAAGTTACTAGATCTTGAGTAAAATGTAATGCTTTCCAGTCAAATCTTATAAGAATAAAAGTTCCCGAGAAATTGTATTACGGTACACGGTGGAAATCCCAACAGATCACTGGTTTAGTGCTGGATGTTCGCGTTATTTTTCTATATTTTCCACGAGTTTTATGGTTCCTTTGTACAATGTTATTTACAGCGTATCTAGAATGTTAAATTTGTACGGTATTTTTATGCAAACGTGAGCTTAGTGTATTGTAGGTTTGTATTTTGGGAATAAATACTCTTAGGTAGAATAGTGTTGAATGAAGCGATGTTGAATGAAACGTTGTTATATCTTGTCATTCTAGCAAGATCCTATAATATAACCTAACTTCCTATAAAAGGACAGAATACACACTGTAAAGAAAACATATTTTCGTACTTAAATGAAGCTTTTTCCTAGTATGTTATTAACAAACTACCAAAATAAGTCAAAAATGCAAAAAACCATACATTTTCAACGTTGAGCGATATATTTACACATGTTCAATTACATTGCTCCCTCTGTACTTATAAATAATATCGCCGTTATTTAATAAGCAAGCAAAACGAGCAATCGATGCCGACGTATCCATTTAACCACGGTACAACTAACTGGAACGATTTCCTGGATCTAATCACGTACATTTCTTTGTTACAGGGCGAAAAGGACAATGGCAAGAATTGTATTCTCTCCTGTGAGAAGCGGAAAGCCGATGACACTGACATTAATAAGGACTTGAAGAAGGTAAGGTTTTTTTCTTTTTTATTATAGTTATAGGGTGACATAGATTTAACTGTGTAGGCAATTATAAGAACATTTTTAGTAGATATTGCTGAAGGTGGTAGGACATCTTTTGTGCCATATGATGTCGCGTATTGAGAACTATATATAGACTCGGTGGTCGATGATATGATTGAAATAAATAATCTTTTTACTTGTACAAGAAGATCGAAAGATTATCTCAACGATCGAACTGTTGAACACATTAGTTGAAAAAGCTCAATAAAGATTTTATCCATATTTGTAGGTATATAAAATGTATGCGATGATCCTTTGTGTCGTAAAAGTAGAAAATTGTAAGTAATATAACAATACTTTTATTCAACATCGAACCTGTGAAATTAACAAGTAACCACTGCGCCCATAGCATGCTATCGTGTGCTATTCCACTAAAGATGATGATAAAGCCGATTGCTTATGCATTCATTGCGCAGAGCGTGTGGGCCGCGATAAGCCGATACCGCATAAACGAGTGTAATGGAGACGTTCTGTCGGTGCTCACCGTGCGAATAGTGGAGCGATTCGAAATGTGGTGTACGGTCAGCAAAAATTACATTGAAAATTCTATAAAAATGTATGGCCATTGAAAATTTACACGAGTAGTCGTGATCGGTCTTGGAAATTTGCTAGCATAATATATAAGTAAATAGTAAATAAATACATGACAAATTGCTCTATTTATAAAACTGTGAAGTTTCGTTTCCTTCTTTTTTCTTTACCATAAAATAAATTTTACTGAAAGGCATACGTAGATAATGACTTGAAATAACAAATACAGCAAGTGGTGAAATAAGGAACCAAGAATTTTGTTTTCGTTGTAAATTATTTATAAGGAATATACTTACTTTTACGGTTGCAAAGTAACTAGTACATTAGCAACCCTTTCTCATTTTCAAATGTTATTTTTCAATAAATTTATTCTGAGCAGCTCTAAAGCTTTGTAAAAATACGAAATTGCTTCAAGTACCAATTTGGTTGCGACTTCACAACATTTTAATGCACTTGAGAATTTTCCAGCTCCATAGTATTATTGTAAGTACGGAAATTATGTTGAGTAATAAAGTAACGTCAGAAAAACAAGAACTGTTAAAAAAACAACATGAAGTGAAAAAATACAATAACAAAATTAGAATAGTCTTGCATGACAATAGCTAGAAACAATGTAAAATATGTATATATAAATGTGTATAGACATAACATTAGCAAAAACACGCAACTATTAGTGTCTCATTTTAGATTCGATTCTTTATTGGCGCGAATATTACGAGCCATTAACAACACTGCGTAGTCCTCAATAGTTTCTGTCACGCTACATTGTATTGTTCGATCGTAAATAAACTTTAAGTGGAAGGGATTGGGTCGAAATTTAAATAGCAAAGGAAAAGTGTAGGAGGGACTTTAAAGGACTCTAATGTTAGATATGTTTGAGATTTAATTAAGAGTAAGGGATTATTAACATGAAACATCTATGGGTACTGTTTTAAACACGAAATTCGCTTTTAAAACGGGCTTTTTAATGAAAATCCTAGTATTTCAAAAATATATTTGTCCTAGATTTAGACCGAATCTGCATCAGGAAAATTATCACATCGCCGCTATATTTTTATGCTGGCCAAGACTGACGATGTGACCGTTAATATTATTAGGAAATAAAATAAAAATTAAAATAATTATATTTTGAAATTATTCGTAAGAAATGATAGCAATATTTTCTATTCCACGTCTCACTTCTGATTTCTTTGTTCTTATTGATTACTTTTTAACTTGCTCCGACTTTATTTGTATCGTAAATCTTTCTGAATGAGACGTAGGGCTGTCATATCAATAAATAACTTATACAAACATTAAAGATGTAAAAAATAAAAATATTTAATGTATAGCTTATTATTCGTAATATTTTACATTTTTAAACATTTTAAAGGTTAATCAACGTATACTACAAAAGATTTTGTTTACATTTTTAAACCGATTTGTCAGTTATTTCGTATTATAGTTCGGTCGTTGTGCCTTGTAATATATAGACCAGTTATCCGATAAAATATTGTTTTCTCGGTTGGCAGCCCTAAGCCGGCACGGGTAGACATGTCAAACTTTCGCCTCGCATTCAGCGGCAAGATGCCAAAAGTGATTCTTTTGGTTGGCAGCCAATACATCGAATTGTATTCGCATACCTTATGTTTCGTAATAAACTATTATCTTATAATGACTGGGTATAAACAGAATTGTTAAAATGACGATGGGCGATTGTTTTAGTTGATTATTTATTGGATAATGTTAAGTTTCTGCTACTGTAGTGAATTTAATTTCGCAGTACATACCGTTTGATGCGTCTATACATAGAGTAAGTATTTATTCGCAACAGAACGTTATAAAAATAATATTATTGGTTCAAATATGGTAATTAACTGTTAGGAATATCGATAGCAATAAGGTCGATTTTCAATTAAAATAAGAACAAGATTGTAACACATCGTCATTACAAAGTGACACAGTTAATACTTACCATATAGACTAATTGTCGGAAAATAAAAATAAATTCCGACTTTGTGGACCACCATTTTTGTACGGCATCTGTGTCATACTATTTCTATACTGCTTTTAATCCATTATTCCGCAACGCCGTACAAAAATCATGGAGACAAGGGGAAAAAATCTCTACCTGTACGAATTCTCATCTGCACTCAGGTGGACAGCTTACAAGTGACGGCATAGTGCTGAATTTTATTATTTTATGCTCTTATATCGTTCTAGATAGGTCACCTGGTGGTTCAAATGACCCATAATTTTTTCAACATGGGCCTGTAGTCTAATAATTATATAGACACATTATAATTACAAAGTCGCACTGTTAATGCCCACCATTTATTTTAGTAGCATTTAAAACCTATAAACTGTTCACAAATAGCGCTTTAACCCCGCAAATTATACGAGAAAGCGTCAAAAAAGTGATTCAATTAAATTACGTCGTTCCCATTCAACCATTTCGGGGTCACTTTATTTTCATTATCTTTTTCAAACGCGGAATAAGAATTCGGGTGGAAGGTATTTGTAAGGATTTGTACCTATGTGCCCTTGGAATTTTATCTAGCTATGTTTTACTGACGTGTTTCTTTGATGTTTTTGATGTTAGATGGCGATGACAAGGCGACGACAAGGCCTTTGTCTAGTATAGATGAAGTATTTCAAAAAATTAATAGGTATTTAAAATCTGTGTTGTTACATGATACATTTTGCCGTTCAAACACTAGGTCTTATGAAACTAGGTGAAGCCTGTAGTATTATATTGAAATTTGAAACTGAACAAATAAGAAATTTATTCACACATGTATATTAGAAATATATAATAATAAACACCTACACACAAGATACATGGTGTAGGTACCTATCAGACAAAATATTTGAGATTTTTTTTTTCATTTTATGAGCATTTGTACCAACCATTTGACAAAAAAATAATTATTCACAATGAAAAGGGCCGTGATTTAAACAAACGACATTTAAGACAATGCACCTTTTCGTACAAAAAACAACCCTTATACAATCATACATAACACACAATTTCACTTAAAGCTGTCCCCCAACCGAAAAGATTAATTCTTACGATGCATTTACATCTAACGAACATAGAGCTGGAGCGTTCTTTCGTGATCTTTTAGTGTAAACGAAAACTCGTACCTATTCAGTATTAGAACATTGCATAGAATCTTTTCGCTATAAGAACAACGAAAGAATGCTCTACGCCTGTTTACACTTAAAGTAATGAAATAGTGGGGTTAGAATGAGCATTCGCTCGTTTGATCTAAATGCAGTATGCACCGTTAAGCGCGTCACACACGGTGAAGATACTATAATATTTTATCTTAAGATACTGTTATATTTTATATTACAGTATCTGTAATATAAAATAAATGACTGTTACAAATGACCCACAAAATTTCGGGGCATTTGTAACAGGATGGCGGTTCTACAGGGGTCTTAGTACGCAATGACAAAAAGAAAAATGATGGTCAGAACGCTGATACCGGATACCTTAAGATACTGTTATATAAAACTAGCGGTCCGCCCCGGCTTCGCCCGTGGTACCTACATATGAAAAATAGATGTTGGTCGATTCTCAGACTTACCCGATATGCACAGAATTTCATGAGAATCGGTCCACCCGTTTCGGAGGAGTATGCAGACTAACATTGTGACACGAGAATTTTATATATAAGATATAACAGTATCTTAAGATAAAATATTATAGTATCTTCACCGTGTGTGACGCGCTTTACCCGATAAATATAAACAAACATTTTAACCGCACGCGTCAAACCTTACATCACAATGAGAGCTCATAACAACGCGTAGATTGTGCCGTTTTTAAAACTTTTCTCATCTCGCCCCAGCGAAGTTTTTATACGCGTTTTCTCGACAATACGGCCGATGTAACGTCGATTCAATATTCTATACTTTCCCCTTTTGGAGTTCGGGACGCGTGTGGAAATGGAATTGTTTGTGCTTTGTACAATTGAGTGTTATTTTAGAAGGATTTTTTATGTAGATCTGTGTACATCTTACTAGATATTATTATTTAAATTACACAACATTAAACAATTGGTATCAACGATGAAAACAAAGTTAAAAAAATGTGCGTTTCACTTTTGAAGATGTGTACAATAAAGTTTAATATGAAATCTAATCTAGTTGTCATAAAGTAGAAGGAATTCAGCAAGTAACTAAGGTCCCTTATAATGGTTTTAATCTACTTTCTAAGTTATTTTACCAATGAACACCCATAAATTATTTTATCACGAAAATGTACGGAACCTTCCATTAAAAATCTCGCACGTGCTTGGCAGATATTTTTCCTTGTGATAATGTGCCACAGATGATACTTTTGAATTAAAGCTTTGTTGTTGATTTTATAGGTTTTTTCTTTATGACTATTATGTGCGAAGTTTGTATGGATATGTTATTATCATTACAGGTTGTGTACTGTATATTTTCTGAGGGTGAAAGCTGAAATAAGCAATGTATATCATTAAATTGTTATACACACATATTTATATCCAGATAAAATGTGAATGTAGGAGGAGTGTTATAAATATGGACGCTATTTTTTATTATCTTAATATATATAAATCTCATGTCACAATGTTTGTCCTCAATGGACTCCTAAACCACTTAACCGATTATAATAAAATTCGCACACCATGTGCAGTTCGATCCAACTTGAGAGATAGGATAGTTTAAACATGTAGGTACCACGGGCGAAGCCGGGGCGGACCGCTAGTTTCTTATATAAATAAGTTCTTATATTTGTCATTTGTTACAGGCTAAGCTGGAGACAAAGGCGCTAAAAGCCAAAAGACCGGGATTCACGGACGACAGGTACAACGAAACTTCGTACTACATTGAGAACGGTAAGGAATATTATTGAATTAAATCTAAAATTGTATTCCTAAGAATTATTCAAATATATTTGTAAATACATGCTCATTTTTTCCGAAGAAGTCATAAATTGTGACCAAATCATAAACTATATAGAAAGAACTAGTACGTAACCAAAAACACATATAAATATTCGATATATTATTATGTAAATGACAGATTTGAAAGCTTGTATTTTTCAATATTTTTTATTTAGTTTGTCTCTCTACTATATTGGTTTAGTTATGAGTAAAAACAATTCAATTAGATTTTCAACAGAACTTGCCTTTTAATTCAGTAATTTCAGCCAATTCATTTTTATTATATAGAATAGATAGAATAGATCAAGAATGTAAAGATACTGTATACTATACTAGCCAGTATTGTAATATTAAACCAATGTCATCTTTAATATCTCTTAATTTACGATGCACCTTGTTCTACACATAAAGCGAAGAAGCAGAAATGTAAAAGCGAATTAAGCGTAAAATATGGTCCTTACCTTTGGACGGATGCCAGATCCACCTGCGAATGGCAGACAGCATTACATAGTGTTTGGTTTTCACGAACTTTACATTTTCTAAATGCACTTCTTTAGTTTGCTAGTTTACGCTGTCGTCATGGTAGTAAACATATTAAATGAAAGAACGTAAATCAAGGAACTACACAGTTTCTGAAGATAATCATAGAACCGTCATACTACTCATAGGTTAATAGATCTTTGTATAAAACTATTTATAGCAATAACCTTCAAGGTGCATTAATTTAAATACGTTCAATTTACATAACCCAGAACACAATAGGCATCCAATAAAATATAGAACACTTAACAAAAAGTAACAAATGGGATTGTAATTCTTGCGGAGTCATGTTAACGAGGCGGGGTTTTTCAATTTCTTGAAACCCACTACCACTAAATGGAGGCCTAATCAATCTTGAGGCGAATCATCTTACTGCATTGCTGTAGTTTACAGGTATAGTTAAATTGCAGCCTTGGAAAGTTTTTGTGCTAACGAGCCATCAATGCGGCAAAAATTTCAATATTTTTATACATTTTTGTGTCATGCAACATTATATTATTATACTTTAGTTTTAAGGACAACTTTCTTATCATTATATATTTTATATTCATTTATACATTGCAGAGATCAAAATATAATTGATTGTATGTATTTAAACTTTGAACCACCACGAGTGTAACGCATCGCAAATCTGAGTGTAAAATCCTAAAATTGCAGGACTCAGGAAAGTGTTCCCCTACTACTTCACATTCACCACTTTCACGAAAGGGAGATGGGTCGGTGAGAAGATTCTAGATGTGTTCGCCCGAGAGTTCCGGGCGCACCCCGCCGCCGAGTACGAAAGGTGCATCAGAGCTGGCACCCTCACGGTCAACTACGAAAGAGTCGACCCAGACTATAGGCTCAAACACAACGACCTACTCGCTAACGTCGTCCATAGGTACTTAATCTATTTCAAAATCATCCTTAATGATAGCGATGCCAAAATCTGTAGATAGCTTACGATATATAGTACGTCATCTGGCACTACACTGAGATCAAAACATGAACGAACATGACACTTGTCTTATAGCTCCGTGAACAGATCCTCTGCTACTCCATCCTTAACTTCTCTCTCTTTACTCACACGGGAACGATGGACCGGTGGATTTGGAACTTAGAACGTTTACTAACCTTGCCTGAAAGAATTTATAAGTTGAATTACCACCATTATTTCGGTCAGTTCGACTATCTGTAAATATTTTGTCAATATACAGTATGGACATTAAAAGCACTGGATTAGCATGTGAGTGCACTATGCTTGGGCAAGCAAACAAGTCATCATGAGATGTTTATTTTTGTTGACATCCTATGACTGAGCCCATGTCTTTAGCTGTGTTTATGTCTGGTTTTATCTTATCTCTTCACTGCAAAAGTACGGAGGACTCTGAGCCACTTAAAAGTTTTTCATTTAACACTGTTAATTTTAGACTTTAATGTTTGTCACTGAATGTTTTTAAAATTTTTCATTTATTTCTTACTTGTTTTTGTGAATTCTTTCTTAAATTATTAACGAAACCTAGGTAAGTAATAAAACAGTACATTTAGCGTACAATTCAAATTAATCACAACACTGTCCAACTTGTTCACCTACCTTATTACTTACAATTAATATATCTATAGGATTAGATAATCAAATATCTTCCGAATCTTGCCCATCTATATCTAACAGCTCAGAGTCTTATACGAGTTTGGTACCCCGGCTCCGCTCAGCCTTGCCTGACGTGTGTATCGTTGCAGGCACGAAGTTCCTGTGACCAGCCAACCGATCACCCTCGTTCATATCGACGAGGACATAGTGGTTGTCAACAAACCAGCCTCTATTCCCGTAAGTGGCAAATGAGACGGCCATATTTGTATGCTTCTTTTCATAGTCTTCATTATCCTTTGCATGCGCTAGTTTAAGTTCCAAGGTTGGTATATTTGTTGGTATATGGTGATGGTAAAGCAG